>JAHUXG010025577.1:0-140685 GCA_020740815.1 Sciurus niger | reverse complement strand
GACATCATTACTCATTTGATGTCAGCGGGATGTGTTCATTATTTATCTGCCATGTGTATAACTTCTGTAGAATATCAAAACTTAAGTTTGGCTGCTAATTTATCCAAAAGTCTATCCATGTATCTTAATGGAACCTGGAACTCTAAGTTTGGCAACCTTACATTTACCCTAAGATCTCAAATTTTTGCTATTAACAGTACCCGAGTGGAGGTGGCCTCTGTACCCCAATTAGCTTCCTTTGTCCAGTCTGTTGTCCAATGGGGAAAAGATTGGTTTGTATTTTTGTCCCTTGGTGGTCTATTGTGTGTTATATCTATCCTGTGTATCTGGTGTTTATACAAGATACATAGACGTCAACAAAGAGAGACAGCTATCATTCGCCAACTTCTGGTCGCTATGGATGTGGGAATCTCCCCTCAAGTCTGGCTAAATATGCTAGACTGGTATTCAATGATGGGTAAGATTTGGGAGGAGCCCATACCAACCAAAGACAGGGATTAAAGGATTTAGACTTCAATACCCGATGACAGGTAAGGATGTGGCTCCATCCTGGACAACCTAAGACAGGCACGGTCTCTTTTATAAACAGAAAGGGGGAGATGTGGCGAGCGATGTCCAGGGTTGCGCCACAAAGACCAAGCTAAGACCAAGCTAAGATGGCGGCTGGCACAGTGCCAGTGGGCGTGTAGTTTGTCTCTCTCTGTAAACAGGAAGATGAGCACCCTGGCTGTCCCTGTCAGACCATGCCTAAGCTACCAATAGTAATATTCCAAGACTTACTTCCCCTTGGCAACAAGTTTCTGATTGGTTTGTTAACTATATATAAGTGAGTGTTCTTCCTGTAATAAAGGTCCTTTCTGTCCAAGCAAGTAGAGTGTGGTGCGTGTTTCACTTTGTGTCCTGCTGGTTGGCGACAGTCAACTACAGTCTAGGTATGTGTTGAAATTTTTAGGAGTTGGAAATACCAAGAAAGTTTAAAGCTTTAGTTTTCTAAGTGAAAAATGACCTATGACATCAACCTATCTCAGGTAAAAACTTAAACTAAGATAATGAAAGAAGTGTACCAAGAATGTGTAACAATCAGAATGATATGAGCCTTAGAGGTCCACATTTTTACAGATGTGGTTTCCACTTGGTATCTGAGATGGACATTTGGAATTTCTAGGGCTTGTGATATACATATTCAAGGTCTGTATCAAAACCCAGAAAGATCTCAAAGAAACAACTTAGTGCTACATTTTCCTATATACATACATGTAGTATTCATATTTCTAATATAATAATTTGGAAACTCAGTGATAGTTGACCCAAATTAGCACCTTAGATCCTTTGCCTAAAATTTTCAACCAAGTTGAGTTGAATTTTCTGTCTCTACAAACAAAAGCATCCTAATCTAGGGTTTCTCAATATTATAATGTTCAGTAGTTTATGAAACAATAAAAGGAGCTTTTACCTTTTTTATTGATTCCCATAATGTTGCAACATGGTTCACACTTAGCGTAATAAGCCTCATAAATTTAAAATTTTCATTTTGTTGGATATTTAATGTTCTGAAAGAAGATTTCCATAGGTTGGAGAATAAGAAAGCAGTCCACTGATCATCAGACTTTTCTCTAGCATGATTACAGCATGTCACCTGTCTTTATCATTTCAGGACAAGTGTGATAATCCTCTGTTGATATATTGGTTGTCTATATTCCCAATTAGACATTGAAATCCAAAGGGTGGAGTCATCTGCTTTCCACTTGGATCCCTTGTTAAGCTGCTGTGCTGATCACCCTAGATTTGCATGGCAGGCCAATGTGAATGGATCAGACAATTTGGGAAGAATGTGTTTCGGTGGAAACAGGAATGGTGAGCAGAGGGGCCACCCCAGGTCTTTGTTCTGAACTTTGAAATGGTAGATTCTTCTTTTAATATGTGCCAACCATTATCAAGAATACCACAGTCTCATTATAATTGCATTTAAAAAATAAAGAGCTGGGCTCATGTCTTACTTGATGTTTTGATGCAAACATATATATGTAATGTAGGAATAACTCTTTTTGCTCTTGGTTTTAATAGCAAGGATGTTCATTCCAGGATATGATGAAATATCTGTCTGTGTAGGACTGGTCAGATATATTTTAGATGCAGAAGAGCTCTTTAGAATTTACCATTTGTAGATCAAAGAATTATAAAACTACTATTATAAAACTACTTATATAATATAGATGTTTATATATGGCTATAAGGTTTTATTTCTGTAGTCTTACCATTTCACATTTTTTTGTGATTTAATTTAGCCTATAAATCTCCCCACCAAAACCATGATTCGGTAACGAAACAGAGTGCACCATGGATGTTGTTGAGGTTGTTGATTAGTGTATCTGGTGGATGTGGAGCAGGGTATTCTGGCTCTGAGACTTGGGCACAAGGTATCATGTCCAAGTAGACCACCTGGAACCCAGGATTAGTATAGACAAGCATTCTTATCTCAGAGAGAAGACAGATGGTGAAAATGACCAGCAAATGCAACCCAGGAAAAGACAGGACACACCATAATCCAAGTCTGTGTTTCACAGGAGGTGATAGGCAGAATTTTAACAGTAAATAGCAAACCAGTAGGGAAGACCGAGGGCTCTTGGTGAGGTTAGTGACACTGAGCAAAAGCAGTTTGAGAGAGGGTTGATTTTCTTCCAGGAAATTATTTTCTGTTTAATTTTTAGTGTCAGAACTTTTTTTACCTTTTACAAGTAAATACTTCTGTTAGATTACAAAACTGAAACATTAAATTCTGGGTACTGAAAAATATCCTGGAGCTTTAGCAATCACACAGAGTCTGAATTTCAAAAAGATTCTAAGGATTCTGTTGCATGTTGCAAAATATTTTCCTAGAGCTGTCATTTATTTATCCTTCACTAAGCAGTGTGACATAGCACCTTTTTTGGTACACACATCTCAGGACTGCACACTCATCAACAATGGACATTTGTGTTACAAAGCAACATAAGAAGATTCGGAAGATATTTTGCCCATGAGAAAGTTAAAAAGTCTAACTTTTGCAATTTTAACCTTTGATTTTTTTTTGAGTGTCAGTTTGAAAAATGCTCAACAATTCTTTAAATTCTGGGTCTTTGTGTGTGGCATAAGATAGGTCATTTCATCAAGTAATGTGTGACCAAGAAGGGGATTTGTCTTAACAAGACCAAAATGACAAGAGAATAGGATCTGTGTAAGAACCAGAGCTTCTCCAATTATATTAGTAAGCAGTTTTTTGAAGTTATGGAAGTGACAAAAAATGTCTAGTTGATTAAAAAGGACATAGGAGAATCACTATTCAGAAAGAATGAATAATTACAGTTTGTTGTCTTTCCTTTCTTATTATGCAATTTTATGAATATATTATGTTGGTGGTTATAATATACTCCCTTCACTTTTCACTAAATTAAAAGCCCCTATTCTGTATTTAATAAATCTTATTTATAAACATTTATGCTTGATGCTGAAATAGTCCATTTCATTGGTACATAAAATTTTACACAGCTATGCTAAAATTCATAATAATTTAAATTTTCCATTTTTTTACTGATAAAGTTGAACAGGTATTAAATGATATGAAATGTCTTAGTTTTGCATCCTACTTATTGATAGTTTTCTTGAAGTTATCTAACAGGTGAAAACTGTAACAAACTTTAGCCAGTGGTTGCCTATTGCAAAATGATTTCCTGTGACTGTAATCATTTTACTTACCCTGAACAGAATGTCACAGTAAGTGTAGATTTTACTGCACACGTGTCAGAACTGCATCCTCTTGGGACTCTGTAGTAAAATTATAAAAAATATTTTACCAATGGGAAAATTAAAAAGGCTAGTTTTGTTCATTTTAACATTTTATTATTTTTCTGAAACTCCAAAAATGCTCCATAAACCTTTTCAAAAAATTCTGTGTGTTTTTCTACCTGGTGTATGAGAGTTCATCATTTCTAGCAATGTATGATCAAGAAAGACTTTATCATGACCTAAAGAAAAAATGAAAACCCCAAACTGCAAAACACAAAAATACAAAAAAATGGGGATGTGAGTTTTCCAGCTTGACAAATGATCAATACTGGTTCAATCTCTTATATAACACTTGATCATGTTTTACAGAGTAAATTTCCTAAACACTATCACACTTTTACCACTGTGTAATAATTTACATAAAATTGTTCCATATGAAATAAGAGAACTGGTTCCAATTTTCTTCTCACATATTGAATATTTCTTTAATCTCATTCCACTTATAAAATACTGGCTGACCATTAGATAGCAAGTATAACTGGTCAACCATTACACAAGTAATTTGGGTTGTGAAATCCAGTTATACCTGTCCTGTGAAGGCAAAAGGAGGAGCAGAACCTGCTGAGACTGAGGAGAGACAACAATGAATTCCAAACATCAGTATGTGGAGCTCAGTGATGGCCACTTCATTCCTGCACTGGGCTTTGGCACCTATAAACCTGAAGAGGTAACAGTAGCATGTTGGGTTGAGGATTCAAAAGAACGAAGAGAGAGGATGAATGGAATCCAATCTGGGTGGTCATATTACTTGTTTCCTATGTGATTCTGAAGGGCTCATATGGGTCTCTGCTTCTCCAGACTAGAGCCATCCCATATACAGTAGGGACAAATCATTGTCTGGTTTCAGTCTGTTCCACCAATTTAGTAAGGAGATGAAAGTCAGCACTTGGTGTGCACTGGTACTGGTTTCTGTTTACTTCTGTATTTCAGAAAATGTCTTTTCCTTCCGAGAAGGCAAGGTCCACAGACATCTGTGTAGCAAAAGGTACTGGAGATGAGAAGTGCTGAATAAATGAAGGGTCTTACCTCCTTTCCCCTCTGAGGTAGCCTGCAGCATTGTATGGAAAATGGTGGACCTGAGCTGAGTAGAATTTTTCATGTGCTCTCAACTGTTTGAAATTTACCTGAATGTATAATTACACATCCTGATATGTCAAACTGGGATCTCAAAAGGGTATTTGTGAATTATTGGTCATGATTCATGTGTGTTGTATGGACATATAACCCTCTGAAATGGGGCATGCTAAGTTCGCAAGACTGGAAAGAAATTTTTATTCAAATATCATCCTGTGATCACTTAATTTTATGACAAGGAACTATTCCCTGAAGTTTGAATTTGAACTTTTTTCTTTTGCAAGACTTAAGGAAACATTCAGATAGCAAATGTGAAGAGTTCTAACAGGATTTGTTAGATTGTAGGGCAAAGCATCATGAAGGGCCCCCTCTACTCCAAGTGCTCTTATACCTAACAAAATCAGGGCTGGAATCAACTGAGGGCAGTAGGTCCAGGATGACATTCATTTTTTAAAATTATTGTAAACAAAGGGGGTACAACTTATTTCTCTGGTTGTACATGAAGAAGAGGTGTTCCATTTGTGAGATCCTACGTTTATATAGGGTATTTGTGTTTCATTCATTCTGTTATGTTTTTCCTTCCCCCCACCCCTCCCACCCCTCTATTCCCTCTGTACACTCCCTCCTTCCTCTGTTCTTGCCCCCTCTCTCCCCCCATTATGTATCATCATCCACTTATCAGTGAGATCATTCACCCTTTTGTTTTTTGAGATTGGCTTATCTCACTTGACATGATATTCTCCAATTTCATCCATTTGCCTGCAAATGCCATAATTTTATTATTCTTTATGACTGAGTAATATTCCATTGTATATATATATACCATTGTTTCTTGATCCATTCATCAATTGAAGGACATCTAGGTTGGTTCCACAATGTGGTTATTATGAATTGAGCAGCTATGAACATTGATGTGGCTGCATCTCTGTAGTATGCTGATTTTAAGTCCTTTGGGTATAGGCCAAGGAGTGGGGTAGCTGGGTCAAATGGTGGTTCCATTCCAAGTTTTCTAAGGAATCTCCATACTGCTTTCCAGAGTGGCTGCACTAATTTGCAACCCCACCAGCAATGCATGAATGTACCTTTTTCCCCACATGCTCGTCAACACCTATTGTTTTTGCATTTCTCTTATTACTAAAGATGTTGAACATTTTTTCATATGTGTGTTGATTGCTTGTAGATCTTCTTCTGTGAAGTGTCTATTCATATCCTTAGCCCATTTGTTGATTGGGTTATTTGTATTCTTTGTGTAAAGCTTTTTGAGTTCTTTATATATTCTAGAAATTAGTGCTCTATCTCAAGTATGAGTGGCAAAGATTTTCTCCCATTCTGTAGGCTCTTGCCTCCAGTCATAGCAGTGTCTATGGTTCTGGGGATTTATTCCTTATTTAATTATGTTCTATTATATTCACTTTCAAGAGTCCTCAATCTATTTTGAGTTTCCAGTATGAAATTCCACAAAAGTACCCCCGTGTTTTTGTTTATCTATCTTGCTGAGAAGCTATCTGTCTGCTTTCTTCATCTCATCATTGAAACAGCCAGGAAAGTCACCTCATCTATTCTGAAAATTTTAACCTTCTCTGCAGTAAACTTCACTAGGAAGGCATTTGTATATATACCTTTAGATTCATTCATACATTTGTGATAATTTTGATAATCATTAGATAACATATCCCTTTTCATTTTGAGAATTTCCTAAGGCACAGAAAAGTTCAAGTAAAAGTTCAGTGATTGTCATTCATGTAATTTGTCAATTGCTAAATTATCAATATTTTACTCTCTTGGCATTTTTAAGGAAATGGGTAATGATTGAGGTATCCGTTCTTTTCAGCATTTTAGTAATTTGTGAAAATTGTTCCCATGTATAAAATGTCTCAAATTTAGACAAAGTGATTCTCTTTGAGCCATCTCCTTTGCTTTTATTAGCCTAATTAACAGCACATAATTAGCATTAAAAAAATTTCTGACTTAAAATTTTTGAACAAAATCATTGTTGGAGTTTCAAATGATCACTAGTGGGATATAGAAATCAAACTATAGCTGGACATGGTGGCTCACGCCTGTAATCCCAGCAGTCCTGAAGACTGAGACAAGAGAATCTCGAGTTCAAAGCCAGGGTCAAGAAAAATGAAGTGCTAAGCAACTCAGTGAGACCCTGTCTCTAAGAAAAACACAAAACAGGGTTGGCGATTTTTCTCCATGGTCACGTGTTCCTGAGTTCAATCCCTGGTACCCTCCCACTAAAAGAAATGAATATTATTGAAAATTATTCAATTATTTAACATATTTCAAAATGTTGCCTTTAGTATATTTTTTGAGGTCTTTTAAATACATGACACTGTAACATTTGAATAATATTGTCTGAGTAACATTTGAATAATATTGATCTCTGTTTGAGATCTCTTTTTGTGTATTGTTGGTGCAATTTCAATGTATTACATGTCAGAAGTGATTTCTTTATAAATTTCTCCTGTTATTTATTAACCATTTGAGTGTTTTGCTTGATGTCTTCAATAAGTTTTGGAAACTTCTCAGGTACTGCAAATATTTTTGCAACAGTCTTCTTTCTTTGGACTTCATCGGATTATCAGTATTGGCAATATGTAGCTAAAAACTTTCTACTTCTGTGATAGGTTTTTGATTTTGAGTTGACTTCAGAAGACATGAAAGACCTAGACGGCTTGAACAGAAATTTTCGATATATTGCTATTGAGTCGTAAGTAACTGTGGTAGATGGGGCCTTTGTTTGTTGTAGTTTCAAGTATTTCTCTCCTTTTTGGTGCAGTTGTGATCAGAACCCAGACACTGATTTGACTGTCAAAAGGTTTATTTTGATGTTGTTGGGAGAACATTTGGTTTTGAGTTTGAAAATGTAGACATGTCAATGTAGATTATAAAGCAGTTTTGAGGAGAGAGATTCAAAACAAGGGATGAGTGTACAGAAATTAAAAAAATACTCTTGTTAAAGAGAATTGATAGTCATCAAAAAATGTTTACTCCTTCTTGATGGTTTATGGTTATAGAGTCTGATAGTATACATGCATTTTAAGTGAGGGTAAACAAGGAATATATATCCCTTATGCCTGTGGGAATGTTAATTCATAAGAGAAATAAATGTGATGATGTTTAAAGGGATTTCATAATGCATGATTATATGTGCTTAAAAATTGAAAGGTATAGTTTTCTCATTTCTAATTCTTTTAGTATAAATCAAAATGAAGATCAATGTACGAACATAATGTCAAGAAAGAGTAGCAAACAACTGTCCTTTCTTGCCACCTATTAATTATTTCAAGAAGTAATGGTTTTCTGTTGTATTGTTACTAAAGTATGGAGATCTAAATACTAAATGATTAGCTCCAGTAATTTGCAGGTCCATCTTATAAATAACATTCCTTCCATATCTGAATCTAGCACCATGTTGCATGTGATGAGCAGTGAGCAAATAATTAATAAATTAGTTAAATGGAAGTGAAATTGCTAGCAACATACTGTACACCTTTGTATTGATCAGTATCTGAACTTGTTATTATACTAAAGGTGGCAACAATGGATGTGCTTTCCTCCAAAAAATTAAAGAAGTAGAAGTGGAGCAATCCTTGTTTTCACTGAGAAGATGAAATAAGAAAAGACTTCTTTGCTTTGATAGAGCTAGGGGAAATGAATATGAGTGAATTCTTTCTCTATGAGTCCTTGTGTTCTATTCCAGAAAAGGTAATTTAATAGGAATAATTTTGATATAACTAAAAATTATTTATTTATAGCTATGTTCATGAAAGTAGGAATGGCAGATTCTCTAACCACTCAGAAAATATAATGGAGCTCTGTAGTTTTTACTTGCTTATCCCCGTAGAAAGGGAAGCAGTGACTGTATGTTACATTTTTCTTTCTCATTGTAGTATGGCTGACCATGCAAATTATCCATTTGCTGATGAATATTAACATGAACATCTTTGTCATGACTTCAACTAGTATGCCCTATGTCGAAAGAGTAGGAAGAGATGACTCAGGTGCTGTTGATTGGACACATCAATTCTGTTAATCCATGCTTCTTAGCAATTCCCATTCTGCTACAGCAAAGCTCAATAAATTTTCATCAATTTTTTAAAATAAATAAAGTTGTTTTCATCAAGATTCTTATTTTCACTGTCTCTGTCACATTTATGACTTTCTTTTTGACCAATTATGAACAAAATGTAATTGTCTACCTCTCTCCAAGCAGAGGTTTTGAGGTAATAACACATGTCTGGGGTAGGAGAAGATAGGAGTTCTCAGACTTTAGGGCAGTGGCAACTGATATTTATTAGTCAGTGTTTCTCTAGCTCCTGGAATAAAAAGAAAGCGCATTGCATTTAGATCATTGTTCACTATCTGCAAGATGAAGCACATGGCATGGGGGGGCAGTAGTCCAGAGACTCCCTTCCTGTAGCTCAAGAATGAGTGCCTGCTATTGAAAACTGGGGAATGAAGTTATCCTTTCAGATGTTCACCAAGGAGAAGAGAAGAAACCTGGTCTGTAAAAAGCACGAGGAGTCAGATGTGCAAAGTTTGAAGAGGGCAGAGTTGGAAATTTCTCTGCTTGTGAATTCTGTTCAAAATTCTTTTTTCTTTTTTTCTTTTTGGTTCATTATAATTATACATGATAGTGAGCTCCATGATGCCAAATTCATACATACACATAACATTTGATCAATCTCATACCTCATTAACTTTCCCTTCCTTCCTCCCTCCCTCCCCCTGATCTGCTTCCTCTTCTCTCCAGATCTTCCTACTATTCTTGTGATTTATTTAATGTGATTACATATACAGGTATATATGAAGGTGATTTGATTTATTGATATACTGTGATATGTGCATATATGGGAATAGCATACTATGGCAGATTTCATTCCCCAGTTACTTCCCCATGCATTCCTTCACTTTTTTACTCCCTCCTTCCTCTTGATTCCTTTCCTTTACTCTGGCAGTCTTCCTTTAGCAAATGTTCTTTTGATAAATATATTCTGTGTACAAAAGGACCTTTTCCCATACTTTATCCAATGCCATAGCTGGAGTTATGATTAGCATTGAAAAGAAAAACTGAAACAACCTTAGTTACAATATGTTTGGAAATATTTTTGTTGATTTGGATGCATCATGGAAAGAAATCTCATAAATCACTTGGTCATTTGGGATATAGATTGATGTGAAAAAATGTTGAATTTGTAAAGATCAAGTTTCTCCCATAGAAACATCAAGAAATCATTAGATTATGGTGAATTAATGCTGCAAAATTCTATAAACAGTCAGTTTTCTAGAGCACTAAGAAGGAACTCAATGAAGAAAAATGTGATACTATGTCAGACAATTTCAGTGTTTTTGCCTGCCATTGCCAAAGCTGCCTCACAGTGTGTTCCTTGTCCATAAGGTGTGTCAACACAGCTAACGATTTCTCTTCTCAAAGTAGGGTGGCTGTACTAAATGCCACTGAAATTTATCTCATCAAAAACTTTGGAATATACTGGGTAGCAAAGCTTTGCTTGTGATCTCTAAAACACATTGCTTTGGCATACATTGTAAACCACAGAGATGGTGATGAAATTAGATGACATGCCATAGCAGAACAGAGAGGCATCTTTTTCCTTATAGTGCAGCAAACATACAATTTCATGTGAGATGTACGATGTAGAAAATGAATTCTTAGGTAAATAAAAATGGTACCATTTTTTTATGTGCCAAGACTCTCTGGTTGCCACAGAATTTTTGTGTGCCATGGAAAATAAAAGAAATTTGATTTTGTTTTGTTTTCATTTTTTAAAGAAAATATTTCAATTAATCTCCAGTGACATTTCCTCATGAATGGACAACTGACCGTGAATCCAGAAGAGTGCAGGAGAAAATTGAGGCCCTTTGCAACATTGCTGCTTCTGCAAATCCCATGGTCAATCCTTAGAAAACAATGGAGCTTATGTTGTGTGGGGGAATCCAGCAATTTTCACAGATTCTGAATGCTCTTGGAAGTAGGCCAAATACAATGAGGGTAGGGGTTTCAAGAAGAAATGTGTTATCTTCATTGGTTGCTTTTGTTTGGATACAACAAGGCAAAATACAAAAAAAAAAAAAAAAACACTCAAACAAAATTACATCAGCTTAAACCTCTTAAGTCATCCCCATAACAAAAAGGCCAGGGAAAGAATAATCTCTGGATATTGTTGATGGCAGTCAAGAAATTCTCCCATCTACTCTTGGCTCTTCTCCCGTCTGTGCTGACATCATGAGGTTGGGAGCAGAGCACCCAGCACAGCAGCATTTCCAATTTAGGGAAAGGATTCACCTGTTTTTAAAATAACAGGGATACTTGCGGAGAAGCCCCCAGAAGGATCCTTCTCATGTGGCATTGACGAGGACTGGATCATAGCCCTTTGAAACAGTGATTACATGTTAATGACAGTGGAATTAACATGAGTGACCCAAAGAAATAGTGTGGAGGAAAGAGATGTTTGAGAAACAATGATCTCAGTCACTTTTGATTCAATGTTTCCAGGTTGTCTAGGCTTTGAACTGTTGGGAAACTTAAAACCTAGTAAGATCTGAAGTTTTATTTCAACTAAATGGTTATGAGTCTCTGAGTTGGAGACTCAGACTCAAATGAATGGGTCTATATAAATAGACACAAAATGATTAGTTGTCTTATACACATATTTCTCCCTGATAGTTGGCACAAAAATAGACCAGTGTGTGAAACCAGGAGCCTCATCCAGCAGCAGGTCTGTTAGAGGAGAAATGCAGAGACAGTGAGAGGAGTCTGACCACCTTTCACTTACTCTATCATTTAATGCAATCTGAATACCTCAGCATTAATGGAAACTAATACAGAAAGAAGAGAGACCCAATGACTGCAATTCAGATGGATCACAGGTTTGATGCATGGAAGCATAGTAAAAGCCACCGAGCAAGTGACTTGCTTAACATGGTATGATAAGGTGAAGATTTTATCTAGGCTACCTCAAGTATACTCTAGGTATGAGTAGAAATTCTTAGGAGAAGACCAAACCATTGGAGAGCTTCCATTTTCTGTATGAAGAAAGACAGGTGATGTCAACATATATTGGGCAGAAAAGTCAGAATGAAAGGTGTGTATCAAGTACTAGTAAGATAACAAAGTCAAGAGAATAGCAGCCTTAAGACACCACCTTTTTAGGTATGATAGTTCCTCTTGGTATCTGAGATGAAATTTTGGTGTTTCTAGGTCTTATGATATGATATTCAAGGTCTATAGAAACAGCAGAAAGATGACCAAAAAATGATGGAGTTTGACACTCTTCTCTTATACCTCTACATTGTATCAATATTCCTAATAGAATGATTAGGAAGCTAATTGTTCATTGCCCCAGATTAGTGATCTTCATCAATCTCCTCAAGTTTTCCATGAAGGTGAGTTGAATTTTCTGTTCCTTACTACTGAAAGCATCAGAACCTAGCAATATTCTATATGACACTGTTCAGGACTTCATGCAACAAGAAAGGAAATTTATTGATCTGTGTAATGTCACAACATGGTTTTCACTTAGAGTAATAAGCCTTCATAAATTTAATATTTTCTTATTGGTGGATACTTAAATTTCTGCCAGAAAATTTTTATAGTTTGTGCAAAAAGAAGAGTCCGCTGATCATGAGACTTTTATCCAGCAGAGTTATAACAAAACACCTGTTTCAGGCCAATTTTGATAAGCCTCTGCTGATATTTTGATTGTCTGTATTCCTAGTTAGACATTGAAATCGCAAGGAAGGAGCTGTCTGTTTTCCACATTTTAATTGACCTACAAATCCCTACCCCCCAAAAAAAATCCAATGATTTTATAATGAAGCTGAGTTCATCGTACATGTTGTTGAGGGTGCTGACTAGTGAGGTCTGGTGGATGTGGAGCAAGGTCATTCTGGGTCTGTTTATGGGACATTCAGGGAGAGACTTGGGCACAAGGTACCATGTGAATGCAGACCACCTGGAGCCCAGGATCAGTATAGACAAACATTTTTATCTCAGAGAAAAAACAGATAGTGATAATATCCAGCAAATGCAACCCAGGTAAAGTCAGGACATATCATAATCTAAGTTTGTGTGTCACAGGACATGATAGAATTTTAACAGTAAATTGCTAAATAACAGAGAAGACTGAGCGTTCTCAGTGAGGTTAGTGACACTGAGCAAAATCAGCTTGAGAGAGGGCTGGTGTTCTACCAGGAAATTCTTTTCTGCTTACTTTCCAGGGACAGAGCTTTTCACCTTCATAAATAAATACTATTCTTAGAATACAAAAGTGAAACATTAATTGCAGGGAATCAATAAACATCCCAGAGCTTTAGTAAATCACACAGAATTCCACTTTCAGAAAGAACTTAGGCTTCCATTACATGGTGCAAAATACTTTCCTGGAGGGTCAGGCATCTGTCCTTCACTAAGCAGTGTGACATAGCACCTTTTTTGGTGTGCACACTTCTCAGGACTGCACACTCATCAACAAGGGCCGTTTTCATTACAAAACAACATAAAAAGATTCAGAAAACATTTTTCCAATGAGAAAGTTGGAAAGGCTATTTTTTTTTTCAATTTTCACCTGTGATGCTTTCTGTGAGGATCAAAATTTGAAATCTGTGTATATGTTTGTGGGTGGAGTTAGAGAGTACATTTTTCAAATAATGAGTGATTGAGAAGGGGCTTATCTTAACAAAATTAAAACCACAGGAAAATGGGATCTATGTAAGGGGCAGAGCTTTTGAATATGTAAAGGAAATACTGTTTTAATTTTATGTAGGTGATCAAAAAATGCATAGGTGATTAAAAAGCATGTAGGAGATCAATCCTAGTCTCACTATTCAGAAATAATAATTACTTAAAGTTTGTGGTCTTTTCTTTTTATCTTGCATCTTTTATGAACCTATTATGTTGTTGATTGTAACATATTCCCTTCTGTTTTAACTTAGTTAAAAACCCTTATAAACATATTTAATAATTTTTATTAATACTTTCATGTTTGAATTTATTTCTTCAAGTATTCCTCTTCATCAGTGCATCAAAAGTTATATTGCTCTTTCAAAGTTTTTAATAATTCAAGTTTTTTTCTATTTTCCTTCTTTAGTGGATAATGTTGAACAAGGTCATATATAATAAAAAATGTTAATTTTGCTTCTTACATATTGATAGTTTTCTCAGTTACCTAACAGTTTGGACCTATAATAAACTTTAGTCTCTTTTTTCCTACTGCAAACTGACATGACCTGACTGATAATTTGTCCTACACTGAGCAGAATATCCCAATGCATTCCGAAGCTAGTGCACACTTGTCAGTCCTGCAACATCTTGGGACTTTAATAGAAAAACTTGTGGAAAACATTTTACCAATGAGATATTAAAGAGACTACCTTTTTTTTTCCTTTTAACATCTGATTATTTCTGAGGTTCCAAAAAATGCTCCATAATATTTTTCTAAAAATTCTTTGTGTTTGTGTGCATGGTGTGTGATAGTTCATCATTTCTAATCAGCATGGTGAAGAAGGGTCTTCATCATGAACAAAAATATTCCCTCATCCAAAGCCTATCAAAATATGAAAGAGGAATGAGAAGTTTCCAGGTTCACATGTGATCAATATGGTTCCATTTCTTATCATAATGCATGAAAATATTGCCAGGAGAAAATTTATTAAAAATGAACACATTTTTATCACTGTAGATTGATTTGCTTAAGTTTTTTCCACATGAAATAAGAAAACTGATTCCAGTTCTCATCTCACATGTGGAATATTTCTTTAATCTCACTCCTTCTACACAATATTGCCTAAATATTTTACAGTAAGTAGAACTGGATAATAATTAGACAAGCAGTTGGAGTTGTGAAATCCAGTTATTTATTGCCCTGTCAAGGGAGAAGAAGCAGCATGACCCGCTTAGGCTGAGGAGTGACAGGCAATGAATTCCAAACATCATCAGTGTGTGGAGTTCAGTGATGGTCACTTCCTTTCTGAACTGGTCTTTGGCACCTATAAACCTCAAGAGGTGACAGGAGGGTGTTGGGTTGAGGGTTCCAAAGAAAGTAGACACAGGATGAATGGAATCCAATGTGAGAGGTCAGATTACTTGCTTCCTATGTGACTCTGGGGGTCTCACGTGATTCTCTCTTTCTCCAGGATAGAGCTATTCCATGTGCATGGGAGACAATGGTCAGAGAGTGCTCATACATACATTTCAGTCTACTTACCAACTTGGTAGAAAGATGAATGTCAGCAATTGGTTTGCATTAGGAATGATTTCTCTGTTTATTTCTAAACTTTGGGAATTCTTTTTTTCCTCCAAGAAGACATGATCCAAAGACAAGTGTGCAGCAAAAGTTACTGGAGGTGAGAAGGATATAATAATTCATGGGGATTTCTTTCTTTCCACTGAGAGGTAGCCTTCAACATCTCACAGAAAATGTTGGACCATGGCTGAATAGAATTTTCCATGTTCTCTCAAGTGTGGGAAATTTAACTGAATGTAAAATATAACATCCTGATAAGTCAAACTTAGACCTAACAAGGGTGTTTGTGAATTATTCATCTTAATTTATGTGTGCTGTATTGACAGATTATCCTCTGAAGTAAAGGAAGCTAGTTTAACTAGACTGGTACAAATTTTATATTCCAATATCATCCTCTGACCACTTGTTCTTGTGTTGAGACTAGTTCCTTGAAGTTTGAATTTAAACTCTTTTCCTTCTGCAAGACAAGAAAAATTCTAGAGAGTAAATATGAAGATCTATGAGAGGCCTTGGTTCCATTGTAGGGAAAAGGAGCATGATGGAGACCACTAAGGCTTCAGCCCTACCCAGTGCCTTTACATCTAAGAAATCCATGGCTACTCTCAGCAGAGGGTGGTAGGACCCAGGATTGCATTTATTTTGATTCCATAGAAAAAGAAATCTGAAAATTACAAAAGAGAAAAGAGTTTGTTTTACTTACCTTTTTGTTCTTTAACAAATGCAAACATTTCAAATCATCATCTAAACTTTGAAGACCATGAAATAATTGTCAATTTCACTCTTATTATATCTTCCACAAAGGAAGGAGATTTAGCTTTATGAGCTGAGGCTTATGTGAATAATCCCCTACAAGATGAGTGCAGTTTCTTATTTGTAAGTCTATTTATCCTTAGAGTATAAATATTTTTGCTGCCAGTGTTTAGTTCTGTCATAAAGAGATAGAGTTGTGGGCCAGAGGTTACATATCATGTTGCCATTTGTTCAAGAGTCTACTCAATCTGGACCCTGGCTGGCATCTGGGAACTTGGATTTTTCTCTTTTTTTATAACACACAGTGATGCTGGCTCTTCTTAAACGGTACAAACAGTGGAGTTTACTTATGTTTTCTGCAGTCGTGTTCATAGTCCTGTTGTTTCAGGTCAGTGGGTTGGGTTTCCCAAAGATCAGAGACAATACCTGGGGACTGCATAGCAGGCATAAGTCCATGTTGAGGAATACTTATGGGGAGGGTCCAGTTGTGATGGGTTGAACAGAGATCACCTCCCTCCCTCACATTGCTTTGCCAAGCAGGGCTTCCAATTCCTCACGGCATTTTGTTCAGTGAACTCTGGCTGGATGACACTTTTCACAGTGTCCTCAGTTCTAGTGCCCTCATCACCATGAAGAGAGGGGTTTTATCCTGAACTTTTATATTTGTTCCTTTTAGATATATATGACAGTAGGATGTATTTTCATATATTTATATACAAACATGGAGTATATCTTATTCTAATTAGCAACCCAATCTGTGGATGTACATTGTGCATGGATTCATTATTGTGTATTCATGTATGATCATAGGAAATTTGTCAAATTTATTCCACTGTCTTCCTATTCTATCCCCCCTTCATTCCCTTTTGTCTGAACCTGTGAACTTCTTTCTTGTCTCCCCCCCTTGTTGTGTGTTAGCATCCACACATCTGAGAGAATATTTGACCTTTGGCTTTTGGGTCTGGCTTTTGCAGTTAGCATGATAGTTTCTAGATCCATCCATTTACTGGCAAATATCAAATTCATTTTTTATTTATGGCTGAGTAATATTCCATTGTGTATATATACTACATTTTCTTTACTCATTCATCTGTTGAAGGGCACCTTCTGCTGGTTCCATTGGTTAGATATTGTAAATCGAGCTGTTATAAATATTGATGTGGTGCTTCACTGTAGCATGACAAATTTATCTTTTTTGGATATATATACCTAGAAGTGCTCTAACCTGGTGAAATGGTGATTCCATTTATAGTTTTTGAGGAATATTCATACTGTTTCCCAGAGTTGTTACCCCAATTTGCAGTTCCACCAGCTATGTACGAGTATACCTTTATTTTTACATCCTCAGCAACATTTATTGTTACTGTATTCTTGATAGTTGACATTCTGATGCTAGTGAGTTGAAATCTCATTGTGGTTTTAATTTGCATTACTCTAATTTTTAGAGGCGTTGAACATTTTTTTTATGTTCCTGTTATGTGTTTGTATCTCTCTTTTTTGAGAATCATCTGTTTAATTCCTTTGATCATTTATTGATTGGGTTGTTTGTTTTTTGGAGTTAAGATTTTTAAAAATTTTGTGTATTCTGCAAATTAACATCTTATCTGCAGAATGCATGGAAACTATTTTTCTCCCATTCTGTGAGCTCAAGATAGGAGTTTAAAAAATACCCTGGATAAGCAGTGACATCTTCAGTATTAACTTGCTTAATTTGCTTATATGATCAACATCCCAAGCAGTCACAGTCCTGGAATACATGCAAAATGCATTGTTCTACGGGTAACATTGGCTTTCCCTAGTTGCCACTGTGCATGAGAGAAAGTCAGGATCCATCAAGATAATATGTACCTGAATGTACAGGGCCAGGCTTGCTCTCATTATTCCATAATTTGCCTAGGAGTTTGGAAACAGAAAGGCACATTTAGGGCCATGGTGTATTACTATCCCCCTTTTCTTTAGAATGATATATCTACCTCTCTTTGGGAGACTGGAATTATGTTGTGTCCCAGGGTAGGGTGTCAATTTAACCAACCCTACTGAAAACCTCAGGAAATTAACTCAACAACTTTTCTCAGAAAATATTTTCCATATGATTTGAAAATTCACTGTAAGTGGAAATTAGTATATTCTGGTGTCTTCATTGGGAGACCTTTTTAGAACCTTGTACAGTATTTCATCTATAATCGATCCCATGCATATCCTCCCCTTCATTAATTTTATTTAGTGACTTTATCACATTATAAATATAACACGCTTTTAAATGTGTGAGGGGCCTATGAGCCCTTCCAGAAACTCAATGAACTTGAGTTTCTCCTGGGGTCCTGTCATGCCAGTGTACTAGATTTCTGTATCAGAAGGGCTCCTTGGATGTCAGATTTTGTGATTAACTAGGGAAAAACCCAGACCAAGTGAATTTTGGGTCCTTACCCCAAATACAAAACTAACCTAAGACCTGGGCAAAATTTGAGTTATGTGAGGTCACTGCTTCTGCCTATGACATTCAAAATTGCTCTTTGGCTACTTTCTGAAGTCTTACATAAAAGTAAAGTGGGCATTCAAAGTTCAGGGGACTAGCCTCTGACCATGGAATTAAGACATCTGAAGAAAACATTGGGATATAAAATTCCTTCCAGTCTTATGACTTGTTCACTTTGTTCATTAAGAGATATCTTTTATAATATGATTCTCAAATACTTTTCTTTGTTCCTCTAGGTTCCTGATAGTAAGACAACAGAGACCACCAAAATATTTATAGAAGTTGGATTCTGCCCTATTGAGTGTGGATACTTATATCAAGTAGAACAGAAGGTAGGACTGACCAATAGAAGCAAGTTTGCAGATGCCATTGTGAAGAGAGAAGACATAGTCAATACCTCAAAGGTATTGAGCATGTAGTGTAAAAATTGATGCAATGTGATATGAAGAATTAAAAAATATGTTAGGTGATCAGTTCTTGATGGAATAGGAGTTTTGGTACAATGTTTATTCATATATAAGATCCAGTACCAAAGATGGAGAAAGATTATGGATTGCTAATCAGTCTACTAATTTTATGACTTTAAAGTTCTTCACTTCTCTGATTATCCAATCAACAGTATGATTTTGTATTGATTGTGAAATCAGATAGATTTATGAAAAGATTATGATTTCATTACCTCCTGGGTGACTTTCTAAAATTTCTTATCATTCTGAATATCAACTTCTATATTTGTTGTTATGAAAGAACAGTTTAGGACAGTTCTATTCATAGTAAATCAGATGTAGCTGAAGTATCTTGATTAGCAAAATGTTCAAAACATGTTTCCCTCAGTTCTTCAAATAAACAATACTAATTCTTATCTTGTGAAATGAATGGAAGAGATAGGCAAATTATCTTTGTAATCTCTATGAAACAAAATTCAGAGATTCAATAATGGCATTATTTGACAAAATTATATCTCTTGAATAATTCTTTGCATAGGATGACTTATTGAATAATAATTACCAAAAATATAATTCAGTTCACAAGAATAGGTAAGATTGGCAGAAACCTATGATTTGAAGAGACAGACTATCTTCCCTGTGATCAATAATTTACATCAACAGAAAAATAAATGTCTCAATATGAAGTTAAACAAATGCCCCAAATATAGGTAATATTTTAATCCAATGCACTTTTATTTCTTTGGCCCCTACAGCTTTTATCCACTCTTCATTGACTAGAGCTGGCCCAATCTTGTTTGGAAAGATTACTCAAAACACTTCATTTTCACTAAGTTGACCTCTACTTTATTCATCTCACAATAGCTATGAAGGTAGGCAATTTGCATCATCAAAACCTATTTAGTTTTAGCCATCAGCATGACCATCATTATCATGGATGGTTGAAGTAAGCTTCTATTATATATTTATACAACCTTAATTTGTATGAATATGGAAAGTCCAAAATATGGCTAGATTTACAATTTGAAGTAATCCTCAGAAATGTCTCTGTTTATTCATCCATTCTGTCTGCATCACTAAAGGGTTGCTTAGTTTTTGTCTTAACCTTTTCCACTGTGGCAAATGTGACTTTGGGGCAGTTCAAGTTTGCTGGTAATTAATATTTGATAGGGACTCTACATCTTTCAGCATCAAATCAATCTTGAATTCAAACTTAAATGGCCATCTTTGGTACACATACATATTCTTGAATACACAAGTGCAGGTAGATAAAGACCACTGTTAACCTGTGTCATCACTGAAATACATAATTGCTGGAGATTAGGCCCATGCGACCACAGAATTTCCCAGTGAAAGAGAGGCATTTCCACAGGAAGTATATAGGGACAGAAAAAGTAACATAAGCCAATTGGAAGATCCTATTAGGAGAACTGAAAATATTTTATCTATTCATTACACACATATATATATCTTTATCTATATCTATATGTCTGTGTGTATGAATTAAACAGAGATAATTTGATATAAAAGAATACAGCTAAGCCTTACCCCTGCACATTTAAACACTTTGTAAATAGGTGAATATAGAGTTTTGCTCCACCACTTATTTCAGAAGGTTGAGTGTATCATCCCTTAGATGTATGTAGCAGCATACCTGTGAGTGGACATACAAATTCAACATGATAACTGTTATGAGCACTTCCATTCTAGCCATGATATGAGCTTTATCTACAAGATGAAAATGCAAGAACAATATATGAACAATATATGAACAAATGGATCTCTGTGCTTTTCACTCTGAAAAAGTGACCACAGAGGAAGTCCACAGGGTGAAAGTCAGTTATTGCTTTCTACTGAAATATTGGATATAGAAATTGTTATCTTTAAAAGAGATTTGTTTTCTTAGGGTTGGGGGAGCAACATATTACTGGAATGGAACATGGAGAAAGAGAGAAGAACTGACAATGAGGACATGCAACGCCTGCCTCCATGAGCAGCGGTGTGTGATTCCCTAAAGAGGACACAGGAATGCTTTTTCTGGCTCTCAGTACCTTGCCTATTTATCTTTACTATTTTTTGCTTTTTTAAAATTTAGCCAGGATTGTTGTCATTTTTGACAGTGTTCCTCTTAACAGTTCTCTCTTGCATTTATATTGACATAGTCGACTGTAGAAATGACTCTTCACAATCTCTTCCTTCCAAGGTCATAGAGCAGTGTAAGGATGCAGGAATGGCCACATTCAGCATGGTGTCCAACTTTAACTCCAGACAGCAGGAGATGATCCTGAATAAACCAGGTCTCAGGTATAAGCCAGTCTGCAGCCAGGTGAGACCCCTGAACCTCATCACCATCTCTTATTCATTTTCTTGTTTCATCACCACTTCCAGGTGTCCATTTGTCCTGTCCCCCAGTTTATTTGCCTTTGGGGAGCACAAGAGTCTAAGGTGAGTGCCATTGTCTTGTAGGGCATGGAGGATTCTCAATTGTTATCTCCACTGGGTGACTCCTTAGTGACAATGAGGGATAGATCTTAGTGCCCAGTTTATGTAGGGATCTTGTGATGTAAAGGTATTTAAGGAGGAGAGTGACAGTTTTTTAAAATTCAGGTGAACTTGTCCTTGAGCAATGAAGGATGACCAGAGACTGGATGGTAAATGTGATGTGGAAGGAATTGTGTGTAGGAAAGAAGGCCAGTGCACAAGAATAAGCAGTGCACAACAAAAGAGTAAAAAGAGAAGATCAATGGTCAGGGTATGTGTGGAGATTGGGTGCCTTGAGTCTCTTATTTCAGCTTTCTGGACCCAGAGGCACAGTTACAGGAAAAGAAAAGCAGAGCTTATGAAAGTTAAAAGACTAGAGGAAGTTTCTTGTTTATGGTGATACTGATGGTGAATGAAACTTTAACCAGAACATATAGTTGGTGTTGTGCCTGAGCTCCTCTTTCTGATATCAGACCAACTGTGTAATCACATCTATTTAGTGCATAGTTTTTTGCTCTGACTTTTTGACAACTTTCAGACATGGTGTTTGGCAAACAGAGCTGCTAGAATTCATGAATTTCCTATATGTTGATAGAGTGCTAAAATTTTCAAATATAAATGTTAAAAAATTAAAAATAATTTCAGTATTATTTTTACCCCAAATTGTTTATTACAAAAATTTTCAAACATACAGAAAATGTGAGAGCATGATACAGGATTTCCATATTTTCTACTAGAATTGTTGACTTTTGGGTTCTCTGCAAGATGTTGATTTATGTGGATATATTTGCATTCACATGAGTAATATTTTGTTAAATCTCTTCAAAGTAAATTGTAGACTAGACTATTCACTGTTAGACTCCTCCGAGAACATCTTTTGGGAATGAAGATTATTTCTCACATAGCATATTTCCATTAGTATATCTGAAGCCAGTAGTAAGTCTCTCACATCACCTAAATCCAGTCTGTATTCAAGTTTCCCCTGTTTTTTCTGAAATATCATGTATATTTCTACACCTTTTCCAGGGTGCATTTCTGGTTCATATATTACTTTCTGTTGTATTTTAAAAACTCTTTTCACACACAATGTTCATCCAATAGTTTTCCACATGATATTGAAGCAGGACTTTTTTTTTTCAAACTGTCTTAGTATATCAGTTAACTTGTTCTTATAGTCCCATTTTCTGTCAGTTAGGAGCTGGTCTTGAATTCCTTATTGCAGATCAAGGGCATGGCAGCGTGGTCCTCATTTACTGTTTTTTATATCACATTAGAAAAATTTCAGACATGTTGCTCAGTGTAGTAGGCTTGTGTTTATTAGAAAGGAAAGGAGAGAAAAAAGAGGACACTCTCAAGGGAGAGAGTGAATCTTATGAGGAGAGGAGAGGGAGGGCATGCCCCTTCTGCCTTCCAGTTTTATTGGGCGTCCCATGGAAGGTCTCATAGTCCTGCCCAGGTGCACCTCTAGACTGTTGACTGATAATGGAGCTGCCTCAGGTTTCCAAGTCTTCCTTGTGAATGTCCTTGCTCTGCAGAGTGGAGATTTTCCATTCTGGGTCACTTTGTCTCACACACGAGCTGATTCAATTGGAACTTGTTCTTACTGATTATGATGGAGGAATTATTCTGAGCTGCCTGAGTTGGAATCTAGTTTTATTGCTTTGTTGAACAAATTTAACCAAATGTCACCTGAAGAATCCGTACCAAAAACCTTTTAAACTTTTCATCATGAGTCTTTGACCAAATTCTTGATTTTTGGCAGAAGCCTAAGTATTAATTTTTTTAAAAAATTTGCTTTGAAGCCTAAGTTTTATTTTTTGTTTAAATTTCCTTCTTTTTCTTTGACATTTTCTTTTTATATTAACATTATCCTTTAGTAGAATGAGATGCCTTTTATCTTGTCCATTGTAGGTAGAATGTCATGTTTATCACAATTAACTGCTGGACTTCTGCAAATCAAAAGACATTCCTGTGGTTGCCTGTGGTGCTTGTGGAACTTCAGGAGACAATGGAAGGTAACGAGAACCTCAGGAAGTTTTCCAAAAATGCCATTGGTGATGTAAACCATAGCCCTGCAAGACTCAGATTTCAGAAGATTACTCTCTAATGACCCTGGGAGAGGGGAAAATTTATAATTCTTAGAAGATCCCATAAAACGCTGAGGCTGCTAATACAGGCACTCTATTTGATGATACCTCTTTAGAGTGGTCCAAACAGACTTGAGTCTGTTCTGTGAATGAGATCAGAGGTGCTTTCCTCTAATCCCATTGATCAGAAGGCTGAAATAGGAAGATTGCAAACTTGAGGCCAGCCTCAGAATCTTAGGGTGATCCCATGTCCAAATAAAAGTAAAAAGGACCAGGCATAATGTTCAGAAGTAGAATGCCATTGGATTCAGTCCTCAGTAAACTGCACCCCCAAAAAAGAGGTATAAATGAAAGCCTACTAACTAAGTTGGCCTCAGGACTTCAGCATCTCTATTTTCTTCCAGGGTTGATCAGAGCTCCCCAGTTCTCCTGGATGATCCAGTTCATGGTGCCCTTGGAAATAAGCACAAGCAATCCCAGCCATGATTGAGCTCTGCTGCCAGCTGCAGTGTGGGCTCATGGTTCTGGCCCACAGTTTCAATGAGAAGATTAAGGAGAGCATGCAAATATAGAGGAGGGCAGTGTTCACTTGGGTTGTTACACAGTATGCTTCACATGTGTGCTTCTGTGAACCACATAAGGATGTTATGGGGCCGAGCCAATATTCCCAGCAAGTTCTCTGCATGGTAGATTTCAGATGCTTTCTGTAGTGTGTTCTCTTACTCTACAATGGGACAGGCAGTGGAACTGGAGATAATTAGGATTGCATAAAGCACAGAGATTTGGTTTTCAGCATTGCCAGTCATGCATTGTGTAACCCTGTGCAAGTGACATCTCTATATTTGTTCTTATTTTCTGAAATGAGAATTTGTATTGGGTGATTTTTATTCCAAAAAGGATTATTTTCATTTATATTTCCCCAAATATGCAATATATTTTAATAATGATACACTAATTCATTTAGGGTGTTTTTATTTGTTGACTGTCAATTTATGTATTGACCATTTAAATAGGTTATTTATCTTTTCATTTTCAAGTAGGAGTACTTTTATGGACCATTACTTAGGATAGATGCAAAACAAACCACTCCCAATGTTGAGGTTAATACATAAAACTTTTTTTATTTCATGATTCTTTGATTTGACTCTTTTCTTTGGTCCATCCTGAGCTCAGTGAATGTCTTCCAACTGCACTGGCTTTTCATGTATTTGTAATGAACTCTCCTATGCATCTGGAGAACAGTGTGGTCCCCCTGCTTCAGTCCTGCTTGCTCGCTTGTCTGTGGTGCCTGAGATTCCCTCCACTGAACTTCACATCCACCAGTTGATGACCCAGGCTTCACCTCATCAGAAAGCACTGTCCCCAGGCAGTGAAATGATCCTTGCAGAGCCTTCTCATGCCTCTGCTCAGAATGGGCACATCACTGCTTCTGCCAAGTTCTAATGAGCAATGCAAGACTCAAGAGGTGGGGGATAGACACTGTCTCTTTGTGAAAGAATCTGCAAATTAATATCAGGAAGGGTTTGGAGACTGGAAGGTGTAAATTAATTGGTGGGGGGAGAATTTTTGCTAACAGTTGACTGTATTTGTATATTCTACGTATTGTTTTTCAGATTTGGATATATTTGTTGAAATATGTTCTCCCAGTCTCTACTTGTGCTATTATTCTTCTTTTGGTATATTTTCATGAACAAAGTTCCTTCTCTTATTGTTGTCTTCATGCCTTTACTTTGTGGTAGGTGAGTGTCAAGTATTTTTCTTATATTGGCAACTTGACAGTATTCTATTACATTAATTCACAAGTGTTAGAGTCTTTATTTACAAATTTAATTAAGTTGCATTTTTTGCATTATATGAAATAAAAATTGAAATAGAAACATAATTTTTAAATGAATACCTAAACTTCCCAGAAACAGGAATTACATTTCTGGCTACGTTTATCTCATCAGTTGTCATATTTGCTGTTTCCCACTGACTTCATTATGTTGGAAAATCAGTCTTTCTGACCAAAATCATGAAGCATTTCTTAAAAATCTTTCTTCATTTAAAAATATCTTGGCTATTCTACATTGAGCTATTTTAATGAATTTAAAATCACTTGATAAATCTCTACACAGTGTCTCTGCTTGATATTGCATTGCAATTCTCAATGAATTTGCAAAAAAATACTATTTGAAATATTTAAGATTCAAATCCATTATTATGATATGAGTTTCCAATATTTAGTATTTTAACATATTGCAGTTAAATGATTTTTGAAGGTGATTGTATACTTTTATTAGGTTTATTCATACAGAGTGATAATTTTGGTAATCTTAAATAACATATCCCTTTTCATTTTGAAAATTTCCAAATGTTTAGAACAGTTCAAAGAGAATGCAGTGAATTCTATTTATCTAACTCATCAATTTTTACATTACCAACATTTTGCTTCCTCACCTTTTTCTAAGGGAATTACTAAGGATTTAAGTATTCATTTGTTTTGGTATGTTATCAATTCATGAAAATTGTTTCTATGCTTAAAATGTCGTAAGAATAGACAAGGACATTCTCCTCCAGTCAGCTCTTTTGTCCTTTGAGCAGGATATAATTAGTACTTTAATAATTACTGACTGATAAATGTTGAACAAAAATCATTTTTGGAGTTTTAAATGTCCACTTATGGGACATAGAAATCAAATTATATCCTTGAAAATTATTTAATTATTTAAAAATTTTCAAAATGTTGCCCTCGATTTTTTCTGGGTCATTTATGTATACGACATGGTGGTTTTTGAATAACATTAGCTTTATTTTCTTATGGCTAGTGTTTGAGATTTCCTTTCATCTTCAGTTGGTACAGTTTCAATACATTATGTGTGAGAATTGATTTATTTTACATTTTCACCTGATATTTATTGACCATTTCCATGTTTTGCTTGATGTCTTTAATAAATTTTGAAAACTTCTAGATATTTCCAATGTTTCTGAAAAAATCTGATATTATTATTGAATTTTCAGGATTGGCAATATGCAGTCTAAATATACTAAAATTTTTCTACTTGTGTGCTTCTGTGATAGATTTTTTTTATTGTAAACAAATGGGATACATGTTGTTTCTCTGTACATGGAGTAAAGGCATACCATTTGTGTAATCATAAAATTACATAGGGTAATGTTGTTTGCTTCATTCTGTTATTTTTTTCCTTCCCCACACCCCTCCTACCCCTCTTTTCCCTCTATACAGTCCTTTCTTCCTCCATTTGTGCCCCTCACCCTAACCCTAATTCTAACCCTAACACTAACCCCTCCCACCTCCCCATTATGTGTCATCATCCACTTATCAGCGAGATCATTCGTCCTTTAGTTTTTTGAGATTGACTTAACTCACTTAGCATGATATTCTCCAATTTCATGCATTTGCCTGCAAATGCCATACTTTTATCATTCTTCATGGCGGAGTAATATTCCATTGTATATATATATACCACAGTTTCTTTATCCATTCATCAATTGAAGGACATCTAGTTTGGTTCCATAGTCTGGCTATTGTGAATTGAGCAGCTATGAACATTTATGTGGCTCTATCTCTGTAGTATGCTGATTTTAAGTCCTTTGGGTATAGGCCGAGGAGTGGGATAGCTGGGTCAAATGGTGGTTCCATTCCAAGTTTTCTAAGGAATCTCCACACTGCTTTCCAGAGTGGATGCACTAATTTGCAGCCCCACCAGCAATGTATGAGTGTACCTTTCTCCCCACATGCTCACCAACACCTGCTGTTGCTTCTATTCTTGATAATCGCCATTCTAATTGGGGTGAGATGGAATCTTAGGGTGGTTTTGATTTGCATTTCTCTTATTACTAGAGATGTTGAACATTTTTTCATATGTTTGTTGATTGCTTGTAGATCTTCTTCTGTGAATTGTCTGTTCATTTCCTTAGCCCATTTGTTGATTGGGTTATTTGCATTCTTGGTGTAGAGTTTTTTGAGTTCTTTATAGATTCTGGAGATTAATGCTCTATCTGAAGTATGATTGGCAAAGATTTTCTCCCACTCTGTAGGCTCTTTCTACGCATTGCTGATAGTTTCCTTTGCTGAGAGAAAGCTTTTTAGTTGGAATCTATCCCATTTATTGATTCTTGCTCTTATTTCTTGTGCTATGGGAGTCCTGTAAGGAAGTCTGGTCCTAAGCCGACATGTTGAAGCTCTGGACCTACTTTTTCTTCTATAATCTGCAGGGTCTCTGGTCTGATTCGAAGGTCCTTAATCCATTTTGAATTGAGTTTCATGCATGGTGAGAGATATGGGTATAGTTTCATTCTGTGGCATATGGATTTCCAATTCTCCCAGCACCATTTGATGAAGAGGCTATCTTTTCTCCATTGCATATTTTTGGTCCCTTTGTCTAGTATGAGAAAATTCTATTTATTTGGGTTTGTGTCCGTGTCCTCTATTCTGTACCATTGATCCACCTTTCTATTTTGGTACCAATACCATGCCGTTTTTGTTACTATTGCTTTGAAGTAGAGTTAAAGATCTGGTACTGCGATACCCCCTGCTTCACTCTTTCTGCCAAGGATTGCTTTAGCTATTCTGGGTTTCTTATTCTTCAAGATGAATTTCTTAATTGCTTGCTCTATTTCTGTAAGGTACATCATTGGGATTTTAATTGGAATTGCACTGAATCTGTATAGCACTATTGGTAGTATGGCCATTTTGACAATATTAATTCTTCCTATCCAAGAACATGGGAGATCTTTCCATCTTCTAAGGTTTTCTTTACTCTCTTTCTTTAGTGTTCTGTAGTTCTCATTGTAGAGGTCTTTCACCTCTTTTGTGAGATTGATTCCCAAGTATTTTATTTTTTTCGAGGCTATTGTGAATGGGGTAGTTTTCCTAACTTATCTTTCCAAAGATTCATCACTGATGTATAAAAATGCATTAGATTTATGTGCATTGCTCTTATATCCCACTACTTTACTGAAATCACTTATGAGTTCTAAAAGTTTTCTGGTGGAATTTCCTGGTTCCTCTAAATATATAATCATATCATCAGCAAATAGGGATAGTTTGAGTTCTTCTTTTCCTATTCGTATCCCTTTAATTTCTTTGGTCTGTCTAATTGCTCTGGCTAGAGTTGCAAGGATGATATTGAATAGAGGTGGTGAAAGAGGGAATCCCTGCCTTCTTCCAGTTTTCAGGGGGAATGCTTTCACTTTTTCACCATTTAGAATGATATTGTCCCTGGGCTTAGCATAGATGGCCTTTAGAATGTTAAGGAATGTTCCCACTATCCCTATTTTTTCTAGTGTTTTGAGCATGAAGGGATGCTGTATTTTATCAAATGCTTTTTCTGCATCTATTGAAATAATCATGTGATTCTTGACTTTAAGCCTATTGATATGGTGAGTTACATTTATTGATTTCCTAATGTTGAAACAACCTTGTGTATGTGGGATGAAACCCACTTGATCATGGTGCACTATCTCTTTAATGTTTTTGTATGCGATTTGCTAAAATTTTGTTGAGAATTTTTGCGTCGATGTTCATTAAGGATATTGGTTTGAAATTTTCTTTCCTTGATGTGTCTGTGTCTGGTTTAGGTGTCATGGTAATATTGGCTTCATAGAATGAGTTTGGAAGGGTTCCCTCCTCTTCTATCATGGAATACTTTGAGTAGTATTGGAACGAGCTCTTTTTTAAATTTATTTGTATTGTAAACAAATGGGATACATGTTGTTTCTGTTTGTACATGGAGTAACAGCATATATTCATTCATTTACATAGAGTAGTGATGTTTGATTCATTCCATTATTTTTTTCCTTTCCCCCCACCCCTCCCACCTCTCTTTTCCCTCAATACAGTCCCTCCTTCCTCCATTCTTGCCCCCCTCCCACCCCCATTACGTGTCACCATCCGCTTATTAGTGAGATCATTCGTCTTTTGGATTTTTGAGATTGGCTTATCTCGCTTAACATGATGTTCTCCAATTTCATCCATTTGTCTACAAATGCCATAATTTTATTATTCTTTATAGCTGAGTAATATTCCATTGTATATATATATACCACGGTTTCTTTATCCATTCATCAATTGAAGGCTATCTAGTTTGGTTCCATAGTCTGGCTATTGTGAATTGAGCAGCTATGAACATTGATGTGGCTGTATCTCTGTAATATGCTGATTTTAAGTCCTTTGGTTATAGGCCGAGGAGTGGGATAGCTGGGTCAAATGGTAGGTCATTTCCAAGTTTTCTAAGGAATCTCCACACTGCTTTCCAGAGTGGCTGCACTAATTTACAGCCTTACCAGCAATGTATGAGTGTACCTTTTTCCCCACATCCTCTCCAACACCTATTGTTGGTTGTATTCTTGATAATCGCCTTTCTAATTCAGGTGAGATGGAATCTTAGGGTAGTTTTGATTTGCATTTCTTTTATTACTAAAGATGGTGAACATTTTTTCATATGTTTGTTGATTGCTTGTAGATCTTCTTCTGTGAATTGTCTGTTCATATCCTTAGCCCATTTGTTGATTGGGTTATTTGTATTCATGGTGTAGAGTTTTTTGAGTTCTTTATATATTCTGGAGATTAGTGCTCTATCTGAAGTATGACTGGCAAAGATTTTCTCCTACTCTGTAGGCTCTCTCTTCGCATTGCTGATAGTTTCCTTTGCTGAGAGAAAGCTATTTAGTTTGAATCGTTCCCAGTTATTGATTCTTGTTTTTATTTCTTGTGCTATGGGAGTCCTGTTAAGGAAGTCTGGTCCTAAGCCAACAAGGTGAAGATTTGGACCTACTTTTTCTTCTATAAGATGCAGGGTCTCTGGTGTGATTTCAGAGTCCTTGATCCATTGTGAATTGATTTTTTTGCAGGCTGAGAGATAGGGGTTTAGTTTCATTCTGTTGCATATGGATTTGCAGTTTTCCCAGCACCATTTGTTGAAGAGGCAATCTTTTCTCCTTTGCAATTTTTTGCACCTTTGTCTATATGAGAAAATTTTATTTATTTGGGTTTGTTTCCGCGTCCTCTATTCTGTACCATTGATTTACCGGTCTATTTTGGTACCAATGCCATGCTCTTTGTGTTACTATTGCTCTGTAGTAGAGTTGAAGGTCTGGTATTGCGATACCTCCTGTTTCATTTTTCCTGCTAAGGATTGCTTTAGCTATTCTGGATTTCTTATTCTTCCAGATGAAATTCATGACTGCTTGCTCTATTTCTGTATATGTCATTGGGATTTTAATTGGAATTGCATTGAATCTGTATAGCACTTTTGGTAGTGTGACCATTTTGACAATATTAATTCTTCTTATCCAAGAACATGGGAGATCTTTCCATCTTCTAAGGTCTTCCTTAATTTCTCTTGTCAATGTTTTGTAGTTTTCATTGTAGAGATCTTTTACCTCTTTGGTTAGATTGATTCCCAAGTATTTTATTTTTTTTGAGGCTATTGCAAATGGCGTTGTTTTTCTCATGCCCTTTCAGTTGTTTGTCGCTTGCGTATAAAAATGCTTTAGATTTATATGTGTTGATTTTATAGCTTACTATTTTACTGAATTGATTGATGAGCTCTAGAAGTTTTCTGGAGGAGGTTTTTGGATCCTCTAAATTTAGAATCATGTCATCCACAAATAGTGACAGCTTGTGTTCCTCTTTTCCTATTCATATCCCTTTAATTTCTTTGGTCTGCCTAATTGCTCTGGCTAGAGTTTCAAGGACAATGTTGAATAGAAGTGGTGAAAGAGGACATCCCTGTCTTGTTTCCATTTTTAAATGGAATGGTTTCAGTTTTTTTCCATTATGAATGATGTTAGCCATTGGCTTAGCATAAATAGCCTTTACAATGTTCAGGTATGTTCTTACTATTCCTATTTTTTCTAGGGTTTGAGCATGAAGGGGTGTTGTATTTTGTCGAATGCTTTTTCTGCGTCAATTGAAATAACCATATGATTCTTATCCTTAAGTCTATTGACATTATGGATTACATTTATTGATTTACGAATGTTGAACCATCCTTGCATTCCAGGGATGAACCCCACTTGATTGTGGTGCACAATTTTCTTTATATGTTTTTGGATACAGTTTTCCAATATTTTGTTAAGGATCTTTGCATCTATATTCATCAAGGATATTCGTCTAAAAGTTTCTTTCCTTGATGTGTCTTTTCCTGGTTTGGGTATGAGGGTGATATTAGCTTCATAGAATGAGTTCGGTAGGGTACCCTCCTTTTCAATTTCCTGTAAAACTTTGAGAAGTATTGGAATGAGTTATTCTTTGAAGGTCTTGTAGAACTCGGCTGAGAATACATCTGGTCCTGGGCTTTTCTTGGATGGTATATTTTTAATGGCTTCTTCTATTTCATTGCTTGATATTGATCTGTTTAAATTGTGTATGTCCTCCTGGTTCAGTTTGGGAGGAGCATATGTCTCTAGAAATTTGTCAATGTCTTTGGTAGTTTCTATTTTTTTGGAATACAGATTTTCAAAGTAGCTTCTCATTATGTTCTGTATCTCAGTGGTGTCTGTCATGATATTTCCTTTTGCATCATGTATTTTAGTAATTTGAGTCTTCTCTCTCCTTCTCTTTGTTAGTGTGGCTAAGGGTTTGTCTATTTTGTTTACTTTCTCAAAGAACCAACTTTTTGTTTTGTCAATTTTTTGAATAGTTTCTTTTGTTTCAAGTTCATTGATTTAAGCTCTGATTTTAATTATTTCCTGTCTTCTACTACTTTTGCTGTTATTCTGTTCTTCTTTTTCTAGAACTTTGAGCTGTAATGTTAGGTCTTTTAGTTTTTGACTTTTCATTCTTTTCTGGAATGAGCTCCATGCAATGAATTTTCCTCTTAGTACCACTTTCATAGTGTCCCAGAGATTTTGATATGTTGTATCATCATTCTCATTGACCTCTAAGAATTTTTTAATCTCCTCCCTGATGTTTTTTGTTATCCATGTTTCATTCAATAGCATATTATTTAGTCTCCAAGTGTTGGAGTAATTTCCGTTTTTATTTTGTCATTGATTTCTACTCTCAGTCCATTATGAGCTGATAGAACACAAGGCAGTATCTCTATTTTTTTGCATTTCCTAAGGGCTGCTGTGTGGCATAACACATGGTCTATTTTCGAGAAGGTTCCATGTGCTGCTGAGAAGAAAGTGTATCTGCTCGTTGATGGATGGAATATTCTGTATAACTATTAAGTCTGGGTTGATTGTGTTATTGAGTTCTATGGATTCTGTGGTTGGATTTTGTTTGGAAGATCTATCTAGTGGTGACAGCGGTGTGTTAAAGTTGCCCAGAAGTATTGTGTTGTGGTCTATGTGATTCTTGAAATTGAGGAGGATTTGTTTGATATACAGGGATGCACCATTGTTTGGGACATAAATATTTACTATCGTTATGTCTTCCTGATTTATGGTTCCCTTAAGCAGTATGAAATGTCCTTCTTTATCCCTTCTGACTATCTTTGGCTTGAAGTCCACTTTATCGGATATAAGGATGGAAACCCCCGCTTTTTTACTGAGTCCATGTGCATGGTAGTTTTTTCCCCATCCTTTCACCTTTAGTCTGTGGATGTCTTTTTCTATGAGATGAGTCTCTCGCAGGCAGCATATTGTTGGGTCTTTCTTTTTAATCCATTCTGCCAATCTATGTCTTTTGATTGATGAGTTTAGGTCATTAACGTTCAGGGTTATTATTGAGAAATGATTTGTATTCCCAGTCATTTGGCTTATTTTTGGTTTTTAAGTTGGCTTGGTTTCTCCTTTGAGTGCTTTTTCTCTAAGGTAGTTCCTCCCTTTGCTGACCTCCATTGTTGTTTTTCATTTCCTCCTCATGGAATATTTTATTGAGAACATTCTGTAGTGCAGGCTTTCTATTTGTAAATTCTTTTAACTTTTGTTTATCATGGAAGGATTTTATTTCATCTTTAAATCTGAAGGTTAGTTTTGCTGGGTATAGGATTCTTGGTTGTCAACCTTGTTCTTTTAGAGCTTGAAATATGTTGTCCCAGGCCCTTCTAGCTTTTAGAGTCTGGGTTGAGAAGTCAGCTGCTATCCGTATTGGTCTCCCTCTATATGTAATCTGATGCTTTTCTCTCACGGCCTTCAAAATCCTATCTTTATTTTGAATGTTAGGCATTTTCATTATAATGTGCCTTGGTGTGGATCTGTTGTGATTCTGTGCATTTGGTGTTCTGTAAGTCTCTTGTAATTGATTTTCCATTTCATTCTTCAGGTTTGGAAAATTTTCTGATATTATTTCATTGAATAGGTTGTTCATTCCTTTGGTTTATATCTCTGTGCCTACCTCAATCTCAATAATTCTTCAATTTGGTCTTTTCATGATGTCCCATAGTTCTTGGGGATTCTGTTCATGATTTCTTACTATCTTCTCTGTTTCGTCTACTTTATTTTCAAGATTAAATATTTTGTCTTCATTGTCTGAGGTTCTGTCTTCCAAGTGGTCTAGTCTGTTGGTGATGCCTTCCATTGAGTTTTTTATTTGGTTTATTGTCTCCTTCATTTCAAGGATTTCCATTTTTTTGAGAATTTATATCTCTTTGTTGAAATGATCTTTTGCTTCCTGCAGGTGCTCTTTCAGCTTATTGGTATTATCATTCATTGCCTGCATTTGCTCTCTTATCTCATCCTTTGCTTCGCAAATCATCTTAATCATGTATAATATGAAGTCCTTTTCTGATATTTCTTCTAACATACTGTCATTGGATTCTATTAATATAGAATCTAGATTTGTTTGGATCATTTTCTTCCCTTGTTTTTCATGTTGTTCATATATCTTCCCCTCTAGCAGTGCAGATCTGGGGTATTGCAGATTTCCCCCTATAGGCTTACAGTGGCCCTATAGGTTTCCAAAACCCTTTCTTTAAGGGGAGATCAATATTAGCAGTGCCCAATTCAGACACTATGCAATCCTAGACCAAATAGGCCCTATGGGGACAATAACAAAATTGTCATAAAAAACAAAATGAGTTCAAATATTATCTTCGGTAAAACAAACAGGTTTGCAGTAAGGTCTGCAGTTTCTAATGGAGGACAAAGAGGATGCAGAGGGATATAGAATGTGGCTGTTAATGGGATAAGAAAAGAATATACAGAAGTTCTAGAAAATAGAAAGGGTGAGAGTGTAATAAAAAAAATCGGATGTTAGCATGCAAAAAAGGGAGAAAGAGACTCTGAGGGAACAGGTAAACAAAATGAAAAGAGAGCAAGAAAAGTAAAGAAATAAAAATGTAAATTTTTTTAAAAAAGGAGAAAAAAGAAAATCTACTGTATAACACTCATATACTTATGAAACCTCCCAGTCTTCAGTTACCTGATGCATGAGAGGTACCTGAGAATGAGCTTCAAGCCTCCAGCAGGCATCTAAGGTGGGATTAGCCCCACCCAAAGATCAGATCTACAGCTTACCTGATTATCCAAGATGGTCCCTCTGGCTTCGAAATGTGTTGGCAAATGGGGAGCTGCTGCTTATGGGTAGACGTGGTCAGCTGGAGGTCCTGGAGACAGGTTGTAGTTGGTCTGGCAGGGGTCCTGGAGGTCTGATGTGTTTGGTGTGGGTAGACGTGGTCAGCTGGAGGTCCTGGAGACAGGATGTAGTTGGTCTGGCAGGGGTCCTGGAGGTCTGATGTGTTTGGTGTGGTTGTGGGATCCTGGAGGTCGGGTGCAATCAGTCGGTCTGGGGTCCCGGTGATAGGGTGCAGTCAGTTGGTCTGGGGATCCTGGCAGCAGGGAGCAGTCAGTCGATGTGAGGGCCCCAGAGGCAGGGAGTGATTGGTTGGGTTGTGCAATCCTGGAGATGGGTCTCAATCTGTCTGGCCAGGGGTCCTACAGGGCCTGGCTGTTGTCTCAAAATGGTGGCAGTTACGGGTAATCAAACCTGCAGGTACTGTAACAGTGAACTTCCAGGCAACAGCAGGCAGCTGGTGCTCCAGTGGTGGTTGGCGATCAGTTTGCTGACTGTTGTTGGACGATTAGGAGATGAACCTTGAGCATTGGGTGATTGATAGGAGTAAGGCAAGCAATGGACAGGTGAGAGGCAGGCAAATGGCGGATAATAGATGCCTGACAGTGAGCAATCTGCTCTCAAAAAAGGTGTCGATATCCTGGCAGACTGCAGGTCATCACAGCAGACAAATGGGTAAACACCAGGGGATGGATAAGCAGCAAAAACTGCCTCACCGAGAAACAGATATCCTCTGCTTGAAACCGGCATTACGGAGCGACAAGGAATGCAAACTCCCTCTATTCCCCCATCTTGGATCTCTGGAATGAGCTCTTCTTTAAAGGTTTTCTAGAACTCAGCTGAGAACCCATCTGGTCCTCGACTTTTCTTTGTTGGTAGGCTTTTGATGACCTCTTCTAGTTCATTGCTCGAGATTGGTCTATTTAAATTGTGTATGTCCTCCTCGTTCAGTTTAGGCAATTCATATGTCTGTGAAACCTGTTGATGTCTTCGAAATTTTCTATTTTGTTGGAGTATAAATTTTCAAAATAGCTTCTAATTATGTTTTGTATTTCAATCGTGTCTTTTGTGATATTTCCTTGTTCATTCCGAATTTTAGTGATTTGGGTTTTCTCTCATCTTCTCTTTGTTAGTGTGGCTAAAGGTTTATCAATTTTATTTATTTTTTCGAAGAACCAACTATTTATTTTGTCAATTTTTTGTATTGTTTCTTTTGTTTCAATTTCATTGATTTCAGCTCTGGGTTTAACTATTTCCTGTCTTCTACTACTTTTGGTGTTGGTTTGCTCTTCTTTTTCTAGGGCTTTCAGCTGTAGTATTAGGTCGTTTATTTGTTGAGTTTTACTTCTTTTATTGAATGCACTCTATGAAATAAATTTTCCTCTAAGCACTGCTTTCATAGTGTCCCAGAGATTTTGATATGATGTTTCTTTGTTCTCATTTACCTCTAAGAATTTTTAATTTCCTTCCTAATACCTTTTGTTATCCATTCATCATATAATAGCATATTGTTTCATCTCCAGGTGTTGGAGTACTTTCTGTTTTTTACTCTTTCATTTATTTATAACTTCAATCCATTATGATCTGATAGAATACAAGGTAGTATCTCTATCTTCTTGTATTTGCTAACATTAGCTTTGTGGCATAATATATGGTCTATTTTAGAGAAGGATCCATGTGCTGCTGAGAAGAAGGTGTATTCGCTCTTGGTTGGGTGGTATATTCTATAAATGTCTGTTAAGACTAAATTATTGATTGTGTTATTGAGATCTATGGTTTCTTTGTTCAATTTTTGTTTGGAAGATCTGTTCAGTGGTGAGAGAGGCGTGTTAAAATCACCTAGTATTATTGTGTTATGGTCTATTTGGTTTCTGAAATTCAGAAGGATTTGTTTGACATACATGGATGAGCCACTGTTTGTGGCATAGATGTTTATGATTGTTATGTCATGCTGATTTATGCTTCCCTTAAACAGTATGAAATGTCCTTCTTTATCCCTTTGACTAACTTTGGCTTGAAGTCCACATTATCTGAAATAAGGATGGATACCCCAGTTTTTTTGCTGAGTCCATGTGCATGGTATGTTTTTCCCCATCCTTTCACTTTTAGTCTATGGGTATCTCTTTCTATGAGGTGAGTCTCTTGCAGGCAACATATTATTGGATCTTTCTTTTTAATCCAATCTGCCAGTCTATCTCTTTTGATTGATGAGTTCAGGCCATTAAAATTTAGGGTTATTATTGAGATATGATTTGTATTCCCGGTCATTTGGCTCATTCTTTTATTTTATTTATTTGTTTTTTTTTGACATGGCTTGGTTCCTCCTTTAGTTGACAATTCCTTTAGAATAATTCCTCCCTTTGCTGATTTGCTTCTTTGTTTTTCATCTGTTCCTCAAGGAATATTTTGCTAAGAATGTTCTGTAATGCTAGGTTTTATTTTTGTAAATTCTTTTAGCTTTTGTTTATCATGGAAGGATTTCATTTCATCATCAAATTTGAAGGTAACTTTTGTTGGGTATAAGATTCTTGGTTGGCATCCATTTTCTTTCAGGGCTTGAAAAATGTTGTTTCAGGCTCTTCTAGTTTTTAGGGTCTCGATTGAAAAATCTGCTGATACCCATATTGGTTTCCCCCTGAATGTAATTTGGTTCTTTTCTCTCACAGCCTTTAAAATTCTGTCTCTATTTTGTATGTTAGGTATTTTCATTATAATGTGCCTTGGTATGGGTCTGTTGTATTTTTGTGTATTTGGAGTCCTAAAAGCCTCTTGTACTTGATTTTCCATTTCATTCTTCAGATTTGGGAAATTTTCTGATATTATTTCATTGAATAGATTGTTCATTCCTTTGGTTTGTTTCTCTATGCCTTCCTCAATCCCAATAATTCTTAAATTTGGCCTTTTCATGATATTCCATTGTTCTTGGAGATTCTGTTCATGATTTCTTACCATCTTTTCTGTTTGGTAAAGTTTTTTTCAAGGTTAAATATTTTGTCTTCAATATCTGAAGTTCTGTCTTCTAGCTGTTTTATTCTATTGGTTATGCTTTCTATGGAGTTCTTAATTTGGTTTATTGTTTCCTTCATTTCAAGGATTTTTGTTTGTTTTGTTTTTTAATATCTCTAACTCTTTATTGAAATGATCTTTTGCTTCCTGTATTTGCTCTTTTAACTGTCGATTGGTGCTATCATTCAATGCCTGCATTTGCTCTTTCATCTCATCATTCAATGCCTGCATTTGCTCTTTCATCTCATCGTTTACTTCTCTGATCATTTTAATTATGTACATTCTGAACTCCCTTTCTGTTATTTATTCTGACATGCTGTCATTGGATTTTATTGATGTAACATCTAGATTTGTTTGGGTCATTTTCTTCCCTTGTTTTCTCATATTGTTCAGGTATCAGTGGATCGCTGAGATATTGCAGATTTCCTCTATTGACTTTTAATGTCCCTGAAGATTTCTAGTATATCCCCTCTTATCCTTCAGTAGCCTGAATTCTTGGAGGAAGTTGATAATGTGGTGCTCCACAAGGAAGCTGCCTCTCTAGGGGTGGTGGTCTTCAGGTGGGGTACATTCCCTGCTAGTTGGCAGAGGTGCCTCCACTTGTTGACCAATGGTCATCCAAAGGGGAACTAGGCTGCCGCCTGAGGCAAGGCCTGTTTGGGCCTGAATCTCTTGTTTTACCCTCCTTGTGGGAAAACCTCAACCAGCAGGGAAGACTCACTCAGTGGGGAGGTCTCGCTGGTTAGTTCCCCTCCTAGAGGTTCCCCTCAATCCACAACTACCGCCTGGACTGGGCTGCCTTCCTCTGCAATGTTCCCAGGGGTCCGGACCTACCTCCTGGGCCTGGGAGCCTCACCCTTTGCAGACGAGTCTCCTTAGGCTGCCCCTCCTCAGAGAATCTGCCCACAGTCCTGGAACCTTTGCTCCGCCTGTCAGGTTGTCTCTGTGTGGCTCTTCCAGCAAGAAGCCTCTTAGGTCCTAGGATCGTGCTCTGCACCTAATTGCCTGGCTATGCGGCCCCTCCTCTGAGCAGTCACCTGGAGCCCCATACAGTCGCTCTGAGTCCAAGCGACCCACCGCATGCCACTTCCTCTGGGCAGCCACCCAGTGTTCCGGTGTGGTAGCTAGGAGTCCAAGCAACTCACTGCGCACCTCCTCCTCCGAAAGCCGCCTGTAGTCCTGGTGCAGTTACTCTGAGTCCAAGCGACCCGCCGCACGCCTCCTCCTCTGTACAGCCACCTGGAGCTCTGGTGCAGCCGTTCTGAGTCCAAACAACTCACCATGCGCCTCCTCCTCTGGGCAGCCACCCGTAGCCCTGGTGCAGTCACTCCGAGTCCAAGCGACCCGCCGTGCTCCTCCTCCTCCTCCAGGCAGCCCCCTGGCATTCAGGAGCGGTCGCTCTGAGTCCAAACAGCTCACTGTGCAGCTCCTCCTCTGGGCAGCTGTCCGGAGCCCCGGTGGGTTGCTCCGAGTCCAAGTGCTGTGCTGAGCGGCCTCCTCTACAATGCTCCCAGTTGTCCATGTTCACTGCTCCAGTGGGGGGAGGGGTGTCTCGTTAGGCACCTCTACTTCACAAAGTTCCCTGAATTCTGGGACTACCACCCCATCCGGGACACCTCCCCAAAGGGAGAGGCTCACCCGGTGGCTTTGAGTTGGTCCCAAGTCTCTCAATATCTCCTCTTCTTGAATCCTGAGTCCTGGAGCAACATGAAATACAGCCACCCTCTAGTCCAAATTAACATAAGTGACCCAAGGAAAAATCTGGAGAAAATGGACGTCGAGAAGACATACAACTTTGTCCTTCAAATAATAATGAAAAAGCAAGAATTTTTTTTTTTTTTTTTTAAGATTCAATGTTTCTAATCTTGCTTAGACTTTGAACTACTTGGGAAACTTAAGTTTTATTTAAGACCAAATGATAATGGGTTGGAAACTCAGTTTTAAATGAATGGGTCTATGTAAAGAGAAGCAGAGTGATTTGTTCTCATTAGAGATGTTTCTTATACATAGTTGGTACAAGCACAGGCCAATAGGTGAAAATGACAGGTGTTAGCACAAAAAGACTGGGCAGAATGCAAACCTCACCAGTCATATCAGTTGTTTATTTATGGGGTGCAGGAATAAATGGCACCTGTGAACCCACATTCCTGGTGGAAAATGAGACACTGAACAAAGAAAGGGACTGAGTTTATATAGGTTATTTTTTTGGGGGGTGGTCTAGTGAACATATCAATTTCCATGAGCATTTTGGAATTTGAGCTTTCTTTGGTTGAAGGTCTTTGGGCAATGTCTGGAGAGGATTTACTTTTGAGGTGATTAAGGCCTCCTAGAGACTGTTTCTTTAAAGGTTGATAATACACCTCCTCCCTGTTTGCAGCTGGCACCTGGAAAACACTTGTCTTGGGAGATGAAGGTCATCAGTGCATGACCTTCATTTTTACTTCTTTTTCTCAGGCCTCATCTTGGGGATTTCTCATTTTCCATATCTATTAACAGGCCTCACCCAGCAGTAAGTCTGTTACAGAAGATATGTAAAGAGGACTCTGATCAACTTTCACTTACACTATTAGGTAATGCAATGTGAATACTTCAGCTTGTATGGGCACTTAACAGAGAAAGGAGAGAGACTCATGACTTCAACTCTGGTGGATCAGGAATTTGATGCCTGAAGATGTAGTAGAAGCCACACTGCTAGAGAACTTCCAAGCATGGAATGATTAATATTAAGATTTATCTCAGTTACCTCAAGCATAATCTAGCTATGAGTAGAAATTCTTAGGAGTTGAAAATGCCAAAAAACTAGAAGCTTCAGTTATTTGCATGAAGAATGACAGGTGACATCCACATGTCTTGGGCAGAAATTTAAACTAAGAGAATGAGTGTACTAAGAAGTGGGTAAGTTAACAGAGTCAAGATGATAGCAGCCTTAGAGGATCACATTTTTAGAGACATGGTTTCCACTTGGTATCTGAGATGGAAATTTAGCTTCAAGGCCTAGTGATATAGATATTAAAGTCTCTATAAAAAGCAGAAAGCTTTTAGATAAACAACATAGTCCTGCATTTTCCTTTAAAACATATATATGATATCAATATTCCTAATAGAATGATTAAGAAACTAAGTATTAGTTGCTCCCAATTGTTACCTACATTAATTTCCTCTAATTTTAAACCAAGTTGAATTGAATTTTCTGTTTTTACATCTAAAACATCCTATTCTAGCACTTTTCAATATTAGAATGCTCAACACTTTATGCAGCATAGAAGGCAGCTTTTACTTTTTATGTTATTGATCTGAGTAATGTCACTACATGGTTCTCACTAAGGGTAATAATCCTTCATAAATTTCATATTTATTTACTGTTGGATATTAAGGTTTCTGACAGAGAATTTCTATATTTTTGAGAATAAGAAAAGAGTCCACTAATATCTGATTTCTTTTCAGGTAAATTGTGACAAGCCTCTTTGATATTTTATTTTTTTATATTACCAATTAGATATTGAAATCCTAAGGGAGGAGCCATCTATTTTCCCCTTGGAGCCCCTGCTAAACAGCTGGGTGATCATCATGGATATGCGTGCATGCCAACCTCAATGGATCAGACAATGTGGGAAGAGTGTGTCTCAGTGGAAGCAGGAACTGGTGATCAGAGGGCCACCTAAGGTCTTTGCTCTAATTTTTGAGGTGGTATATCCGTCTCCTAATATTTGTCAAATATCAAATTTGCAATGGTCTCAGTATAATTGCATATGACAAAATAAAGGGTTGGGCTTCTATCTTACCTGAATTTATGAATGAAAATATGTGTATGTAATATAGGAATCACTCTTTCACTGATATAGAACAGAAGAGGTGGGATGCCTGAGCAATTTTCAGGATATAGTTTTATTTTAACTGCAGTGGTCCAGGTGCTAGATCTTGAGTCTGGTAATAACTTTTTAAAAAATATTTTTGAGTTGTAGATGGACACAATGCATTTACTTTATTTATTCATCTTTATGGGGTTCTGAGGATCAAGCCCAGTGCCTCACATGTGCTAGGTGAGCATATTACCACTGAGCCACAACCCCAGTTCCAAGTCTGGTAATTCTTTAGACTTTATATTTAGTAGGGTGGTAACATGTCAGTGAGTAGGTATATAACAGTTACTCTTTGTCCCATATTCTTAGGCTAGATAGAAGTTTTACAAGTTTTTGTTAAGAAACTAGAGATAATACCTTTGCATAGTAACAAGCTCTTTTTGAGGTAGACTCTATCACAACTTTTGTCTGCTAACCTAGTGTTTACAAAAAGAGGAAGATTCAAATCAAAGTGTGCTCTGCAGAAAAGCTGCTAAGATTTTGTTGACTATGACATTCTTTGACCCAGACTGAATCTCCAGGCCTGAAGGGGTTTGTATCTGTAGTCAAACTGACTGGCAATTTTTCTCTGACCCATTGGTTGAGAATTTGTTCAGTGTTTCCTAAGGTTTGAAGTTGTCTTAATCTTAATTTTATTTCCCTAGAGTCCTCCTCTTATCCTGTGATAAGTGGGGGATGTTTCTTATATATTATCTCATATGGGGGAATTCAGTCCTCTTAGTAGGAGTGGATCTAATCTTTAACAGTGCAAGAGGGAGAATTTTGTCACAATGTAGGTGAGATTCCTGACAATTTTCCTTATTAAGCCTTTAATATCCAATATTTTTTACTTTAGCAGAACTCTGTGCCCTATAGGCAGTGTTTAATTTCCATCTGATATTTAAACTCTTGGTCAATAATTTTATCAACTCTGCCACAAAAACTGGCCCTCTGTCTGAGCCGATGGTTGCTGGAATGAGAAATCTAGGAATAATTGCCTGCAGGAGCATCCTCGGTACTTCTGTAGCCTTTCCAGTGTAGGTTGGGAAGGCTTTTACCCAAGTAGAATAAGTATACACAAAAACCAGAAGATGTTTAAGGGTTTGTGAGCATGGGAGTTCAGTAAAGTTTACTTCCATGTCCTCAAAAGGTGTATCCACTGTAGTTTGGATTTCTGGTGGAAGCCTTGGCCCTGGCATTGGTTGAGGTGGACACAAACTTTGCACTGTTCACAGGTCAACCAGGAAATTCTTGTGAGCCAGGGGGCATATAAATGATGCATCAGAACAGTCTCAAGCGACATCCAGCCAATGTGTGTTCTCCTGTGGAACTGCCTAATGAAGTCAGGGGCTTGAGTCTCAGAGATGACTACCCAAACTTCAGAAAATCACCACCATCCACCTGGGAGATAGCTTATGTTTTTCAGTCTTAAAACAATTACTTTCTTGCTGTGAATATTTTAGATCCCATTCTGTTAGAGCATTCGAGGAAAGAGTGCATTTAACACAGAGTAGAGTTGAGTGCTTTGTTGCTTCTTGCAAGCTGAAGATTTTGCTTCTAGGTAGGCCTGTTTTTGCTTGTCCTGAGCAACCATAGTGATCCCCTTTTAGTGGGTGGACAATGCATAACTGCAACATTTTTGAATTCCCATACTATAAGATTAAGAATTTTCTATTCATATTTTATTCCTTTTCCTCCTGAGTTAATTAGCCCCCATTTTTATATAAGTCCCTGTGAACATGAAGAATGGTGAAAGGCATATTTATGGGTCTCTATAAATACTGACACAGATTTCTACAGCCAATTGGAATTCTTGGGTCACAGCAATAAGTTCTATCTTTTCTGCTCATGTTTCCTGAGACAGAGGCTTTGCCTCAATGGTAGAGTCCTGCATGATCACTGTATACCCAGCAAGGTGTATTCTATCTTTTATGAATCTGCTTTCATCTATGAAGTACTTCCCATCAGGATCTATCACCACATGTCCAGAATGGGTGAGGGAAAGTGTTTCTGTTGGAGGGATCATCCAGCTGTAAATTAATTACTAAAAAACTTATTTAATAGAAAAAAAAAACCAGAGTAGACAATTATCTTTTGAAACAGGGAGCATGATGGATTGAGCCATGCTAAGATCTGGCTGTAACCAAGACTAGAGTCAGGGATTGGCTTATTTATATTGGTACAGATTAAAGGGGGACCAGTAGAAGCTTCTTGCATGAGAAACAGGATGGGGTGGAGTTAAGGAAGTCCTTTTGCTCTAGCAGGTCATGTGACACATCTATTCATCTAGGACATGCAAATTTCAGTAGTGTGCTATTCTGCACAGAAACCACATACTTCAGGTCATCTGAAACAATCTCTCATGACTGCCAGTTTCTGAAAGCCATATTTATGTGTCTGATGGTTCAACCAATCCTGGTTTTATTTGCCAGCCATGAATGACTTCCCACAAGGATCCTTGAGGCACTAGTTTTTCTTTTCATCTATAACCTTAATGCATTTGTGATCAGTCTGTTGAGTCTTGATGGGCAGCAGGGTTGCTGGGTTTAGGGTCCAGATGACTTTAATGTGGACATGTGAATCTTCACACAACATGCCCTTGTAGCTGACCATCCTCACATTAGTCAGCCAATATTGTCTTGTATTCCACATCAGTGCTAGTACAGAGTATTAGTTTCTGTCCCATAGCCTCCAACACCAGAAGATCCATGGCAGCAATGGCCCATAGACAAGGGGGCCAGCACTGAATCACAGAGTCCAGCTGTGTAGAATGATAGGCCAATAGATGGTGCCATGTCCCCAGCATTTGAGTTATCATTCCTACAGTTATTTCAGGACATTCATGGACACATAGAAAGTCTTTGTGAGTTCAGGGAGTCCTAGTCCAGGTGCAGGGGTGAGTGCTCATTTAACGTCTTTCAAGGCCTTCTGTTGTGTTGATCCCCATATTAGAGGCTCCTGTTTTTCTCCCATTTGTTGCCTTATGTAGGTAGTGCTTGGCCATGGCTGAGAAGTTAGGGATCCATATACAGTAGAATCCGGCAGCACTCAGAAACTCAGAAAACTGGCAGCAGGTAGAAGGGACTGGAATTGAGTAGACTGCTTGTTTCTTCTTGGGGCCCAGTTGCCCTTGTCTCTGACTCAGATAGAAATGAATTACTTGACTTTTTTTTTGAAAGGTGTGCGTTTTGTTTTTGAGATGCCATATCAGTTTTACAAGGAAAGTTAGAATCCGATGTGTCTCCTTCATGCAGTCTTCTTGGGTTGTTCTGGCCTGGGATAGATCATCTACATATTGGAGCAATATGAATCCACATGAGAGGCTAGCATCCACATCATGTGGAGGAAAGGCTCTCAAATCAGAAGTGAGCGCCATGTTAAATATGGTTGGTGAGTTTTTGAAGCCCTGTGGCAGCCTGGTCTAGGTCCACTGGTCTTTAGTTGGTAGCATTCTCTCTTCCCGTGAACCTCCTGGACAGTAGGCACACTGGTTCACTCTCAGTCTTGCCCCTGGATTAGGTGGTCCTTCCATACAGACTTTTCTTTGGTCTTGCATTTGGCCTCAATTTTGATATTCATTTGGACTTTGTCTTGGTGGAACTCCCCTTTGGGTGAATTCTGTGTTTGCAATGATGGCAACTGCAAGGAGTTCTTTCTCATCTTTTGATTTGCATCTTGCATAGACATTCATAGAAATGGCTGTGGATTTTATCAGGCATTTAGAGTGCTTCTGATATTTTGTTCTAGTTTGGGTTCTTTTTGACCCTCTCCTATGCTACTAACGATAACCTCTTCTTGTCTTTTTATTGGTTGAAAATCTTTTGCTTTGCTTGGGTCCCACCCTGATTCTGTGTCTGGAAATTGGGTCGGGGCATAGGCTGGAATGTTGCCTTGTGAATCAAGAGTATGTTTCTCTAGCCATTTTAAAGGTTCTGGGCTCACTCATCTGATGTCTCTTGGGATGAGGGAGCTGTGGGTACAGCCTGTCGCCTCAGTGGTCTTGGCAAGTTCAGATAGACTGGCATGTAAGGTGATGGGTTCTCTTCTGGCTCATTGGGAAATATTGGCTTCATTTCTGTTTTTTTTTTTTTTTTTGTCAGCTTTTTCTGCTCAGTACTCATTTTTTGGATCATAAAGGTCACTGTAATCTGAGCTACATGAACTTGTACTGCCCTTCCAGACTGGCTCCCAGCCAGGGGGCCATTTCTGTGTTATCTCTTGTCAGTAATCAATATAAGGAAATCTGTCTGGGTGTCCAGGGATATGAAAATTAAAAGGAAATCAGCAATGGCACCTTTGTCTAAAGATCCTTCTGGTGGCTTGCCCACATCAATGGTTGACCATTCTAATTTGCAGAGAGAATATAATTTCTGTGGATTAAGTTTTACCCTATAGTCACTATAAAAAACTTTCTTAAATTTCTCTAGCATACATTAGAAGGACTCAGTTTACTTTGTGTGCCTCCCACATTCCCCCATGCATCACTGTCACACATTTAGGAAAAGATTTGCTTCATCCATCTCTTGCAATTTCTCTCTTACAAACTTTGGGTCCTCTCAGCCAAAGAGAGGGTTGTAAACCTCCAACCAGGAGCTTCTCCCTATATGTTGATTGATGGATTCCGCCTTAGAATGTATAAGCTACCTTGGAACCACAGATTGGGACTCCACATTCACTTCCACCTTTGGGTTAGATGGGAAACCTTCCACTCTCCATCACATTCACACACTTTCACATAGATGTGTTCACAGTAAATTTTCTATATCACCCCAATTCCCCAAATGCCAAAACCAAAGAAGAAAACACAATTTGTCCTCTGCTCCTCTGACCCTGAACCAAAACTTCTCCAGTAACTTCCTGGGCCTTTTTTGGCCTCAATTCCTTTTGGAGACTACTCAGGGACCCTCAGAGGTGATCAAGTCTCTTTTATACCTGTTTAGGCCTCAATGTGGAAGTCAGGTGGAATGCTACTAATGGATCCAGGTCCTATGTGTTCCTTTGGGCAGTGACTCAAGCTCCCTATTCCTGGTTCCTGCACTCCTTGGTTCTGTTGTGCTGTAGGCAGCCACTCCAGGACTTCAAGTGAGTCACCTCACCTACAGCAAAGAGTTGCCTGTGGTGCACGATGGAGAAGAGTTGTCCTCCAACATCCCAGTGAAGCCAGACTGCTGAGACAATGGAGGCCAAATAGCTGCCTTCACTTCTACTGTTTCATCTGGGGTGCCAAATGATGTAGGAAAATTGAGGTTGGACACCAAGGAATTTTCTGGAAGCAGGTTTATTGTAGCTGCAGCAGTCCAGAGAGGATAATGCCTAAAAATCTCTGGATATCAAATCTGGAAATTCTTTAAATTTTATACTCAGTTGTGTTGTTACCTGTCAGTGGTGTGTATGTAACAGTTATGCTTTGTCTCATATTCTTAGGCTAGACAAAGTATTTACAAGTTTTACCAAGTAATCAGAGATAATATCTTTTGCATAGCAACAAACTCACTTTGAGACAGGATCTCTCATACATTCTGTCTGCAAACCTTTCACTTACAGGAAAGAGGAAGTTCCAAAGTTTCCTCTGCAGAAATTCTGCTGAGATATTATAGACACTCTTTGTAAAATCTTGATGAGAAGAAGTTTAATTATGGGGAGTGTCTTTGGAAAGCTTAGTTATGGCAGGGTTTTTCATTTTGGGTACATGGCCTGCTTCATTAGTTCTCAGATTTGAGTATGGTGGCTTATTCTAATATATGGTAAAATTTCTCAGTGAAGGCTTGATTGGATATATTTTAGACACCACATTTCTCCTTAGTATTAGTCATTTGAAGATAAAATATTTTTTTATGGAATAATATTAACTCTTTAGGTAACAGAAATATTGATATGTAGGCATAACATCTTATGTCTGTTGTAATCTGAATCTTACACATTCTTTATAATTTAAATTGACTTTCAATTTCTCAATAAAGCTCCAAGACTCTATAAAGAAGCAGTTCACCATATAAGGTTGGTGAGGTTGTTGACTAGTGAGGTCTGGTGGATGTGGAGCAAGGGTGTTCTAACTCTGTGTCCAGGACATTCAAAGAGGCTCTTGGGCATAAGGTATCATATCTAAGTAGACCAGATGGAGCCAAGGATCAGTGCAAATAAATGACCTGATCTCAAGAGAGGAGACATGGTGAAAATGTCCAGCAAATACAACCCTTGTAAAGACAAGAGAAGCCATAATCCAAGTTGGTAATTTGTGGTAGGGGTAGGCAGAATTTTAATAGTAAATGGAAAGGCAACTAGAAGTTTGAGGGCTCTCAGTGTGGTTTATGGCTGTGAGTAAAGGCAGTTTGGGAGAGTTTACATAGCTGGTTTTCTGGCAGAAAATTCCTTCTTTTTGATTTTCAGGGTAAGAGATTTTCATCTTTTCTAAGTAAGTACATTTTTAGGTTATAAAAGTGAAACGTTAATTTTCGGAGACTGAAAATAATGGAAAATTTAGCAATCACTCAGAGACCCACGTTTCAGAGACACCCTAAGTCTTCCACTGTATCTTGTGAAATATGCTCCTAGAGTTGTCAGCTTGACATGGCAGCCTCACTAATGAGCATGCCATGGCAGCTTTTTTTAAAATTCATTTTTATTGTACACAAATGGGATATATCTTGTTTCTCTGTTTTTACATGAAGTAGAGGCATAATGTTTTGTAATCATACATTTACCTAGGGTAATAATTTTTGATTCATTCTGTAATTTCCTCCACACCCCTCCCACCTCTCTTATCCCTCTATACAGTCCCTCCTTCCTCCATTCTTGCCCCCCTCCCACACCCATTTATGTGTCATCATCCGATCATCTGCTTATCAGCGAGATCATTTTCCTTTAGTTTTTTGAGATTGACTTATCACATGTAACATGATATTCTCCAATTTCATCCATTTGCCTGCAAATGCCATAATTTTGTTATTCTTTATGGCTGAGTAATATTCCATTGTATATATATATACATCAATATTCCATTGTATATATATATATATATATCACAGTCTCTTTATCCATTCATCCATTGAAGTACATCTAGGTTGGTTCCACAATCTGGTGATTGTGAATTGAGCAGCTATGAACATTATTGTGACTGCATCTTTGTAGTATGCTGATTTTAAGTCCTTTGGGTATAGGCCAAGGAGTGGGATAACTGGGTCAAATGGTAGGTCCATTCCAGGTTTTCTAAGGAATCTCCATACTGCTTTCCAGAGTGGCTGCACTAATTTCCAGCCCCACTAGCAATGCATGAGTGTACTTTTTCCCACACATCCTCTCCAACACCTGTTGTTGCTTGTATTCTTGATAATCGCCATTCTAACTGGGGTGAGATGTAATCTTAGGGTGGTTTTGATTTGCATTTCTCTTATTACTAGAGATGTTGAACATTTTTTCATATATCTGTTGATTGCTTGTAGATCTTCTTCTGTGAATTGTCTGTTCATTTCCTTAGCCCATTTGTTGATTGGGTTATTTGTATTCTTGGTGTAAAGTTTTTTGAGTTCTTTATATATTCTGGAAATTAGTGCTCTATCTGAAGTATGAATGGCAAAGATTTTCTGCCACTCTGTAGGCTCTCTCTTCACATTGCTAATAGATTCCTTTGCTGAGAGAATGCTATGTAGTTTGAATCTATCCCATTTATTGATTCTTGCTTTTATTTCTTGTGCTATGGGAGTCCTGTCAGGAAGTCTGATCCTAAGCCGACATGTTGAAGATTTGGACCTACTTTTTGTTCTATAACATGTAGGGTCTCTGGTCTGATTCTGAGGTCCTTGATCCATTTTGAGTTGATTTTTGTGCATGGGGAGAGATAGGGGTTTATTTTCATTTTGTTGCATATGGATTTTCAGTTATCCCAGCACCATTGTTTGAAGAGGCTATCTTTTCTCCATTGCATATTTTTGGCACATTTGTCTAGTATGAGAAAATTGTATTTTTTTGGGTTTGTGTCTGTGTTCTTTATTCTGTACCATTGATCCACCTTTCTATTTTGGTACCAATACCATGCCGTTTTTGTTACTATTGCTTTGTAGTAGAGATGAAGGTCTGGTATTGCGATACCCCCTGCTTCGCTCTTTCTGCTAAGAATTGTTTTATCAATTCTGGGTTTCTTATTCTTCCAGATGAATTTCATAATTGCTTGCTCTATTTCTGTGAAGTACATCATTGGGATTTTAATTGGAATTGCATTGAGTCTGTATAGAACTTTTGATAGTATGGCCATTTTGACCATATTAATTCGGCCCAAAGAAGAACATGGGAGATCGTTTCATCTTCTAAGGCTTTCTTTAATTTCTTTTTTAGTGTTCTGTAGTTCTCATTGTAGAGGTCTTTCACCTCTTTTGTTATACTGATTCCCAAGTATTTTCTTTTTTTTCAAAGCTATTGTGAATGGAGTAGATTTCCTAACTTATCTTTCCAAAGATTCATCACTGATGTATAAAAATGCATTTGATTTATGAGCATTGATCTTATATCCTGCAACTTTACTGAATTCACTTATGAGTTCTAAAATTTTTTTTGGTGGAATTTTCTGGTTTCTCTAAATATATAATCATGTCATCAGCAAATAGGGATAGTTTGAGTTCTTCTTTTCCTATTCCTATCCCTTTAATTTCTTTGGTCTGTCTAATTGCTCTGGCTAGAGTTTTGAGGACAGTATTGAATAGAAGTGGTGAAAGAGGGCATCCCTGCCTTGTTCCAGTTTTTAGGGGGAATGCTTTCCGTTTTTCACCATTTAGAATGATATTGTCCATGGGCTTAGTGTAGATGGCCTTTATAATGTTAAGGAATGTTCCCACTATCCCAGTTTTTTCTAGTGTTTTGAGCATGAAGGGATGCTGCATATTATCAAATGCTTTTTGTTCATCTATTGCAATAATCATTCTTGACCTTAAGTCTGTTGATATTGTGAATTACATTTATTGATTTCTGAATGTTGAACCAACCTTGCATCCCTAGGATAAAACCCACTTGATTGTGGTGCACTATCTTTTTAATATATTTTTATATGCTATTTGCTATGATTTTGTTGAGAATTTTTGCATCAATGTTCGTTAAGGATATTGGTCTGAAATTTTCTTTCCTCAATGTGTCTCTTTCTGGTTTAGGTATCAGGGTGTTATTGGCTTCATGGAATGTGTTTGGAAGGGTTCACTCCTCTTCTATTCATGGAATACTTTGAGAAGTATTGGAATGAGCTCTTCTTTGAAGGTTTCATAAAACTCGGCTGAGAACCCATGTGGTCCTGGAGTTTTCTTTGTTGGTAGACTTTTGATGACTTCTCCTATTTCATTACTTGAAATTGATCTATTTACATTGTTTATTTCCTTCTGGATTAGTTTAAGTAATTCATATGTCTCTAAAGCTCTGTTGATGTCTTCGACATTTTCTATTTTGTTGGATTATAGATTTTCAAAATAGCTCCTAATTATGTTTTGTATTTCTGATACATGTCTGTTGTGATATTTCCTTGTTCATTCTGAATTTTAGTGATTTTAGTTTTCTCTCTCCTTCTGTTTGTTAGTGTGGCTAAGGGTTTATCAGTTTTGTTTATTTTTTCAAAGAACCAGCTATTTATTTTGTCAATTTTTTCTGTTGTTTCCTTTGTTTCAATTTCAGTGATTTCAGCTCTGATTTTAACTATTTCCTGTCTTCTACTACTTTTGATGTTGCTCTGTTCTTCTTTTTCTAGGGTTTTGAGCTGTAGTTTTAGGTTTTTTATTTGTTCATTTTTTTCTTCTCTTATTGATTGTGTTCCATGAAATAAATTTTCCTCTAAGTACTGCTTTCATAGTGTCCCAGAGATTTTGATATGATGTTTCTTTGTTCTTATTTACATCTAAGAATTTTTAAATTTCCTTCCTGATATCTTCTCTTATCCATTCATCATACAATAGCATATTATTTAATCTGTAGGTGTTGGAGTAGTTTCTGTTTTTTCTCTTTCATTTATTTCTATTTCAATCCATTATGATCTGATAGAATACAAGGTAGTATCTCTATCTTCTTTTATTTGCTAACAGTAGCTTGGTGGCACATAATATGGTCTATTTTAGAGAAGGATCCATGTACTCCTGGGAAGAAAGTGTATTTGCTCTTTGTTGGATGGTATATTCTATATCTGTCTGTTAAGTCTACATTATTGATTGTGTTATTGAGATTTATGCTTTGTTTATTCAATTTTTGTTTGGAGGATCTGTCCAGTGGTGAGAGAGGTGTGTTAGAATCACCTAGTATTACTGTTTTGTGGTTTATTTGATTTCTGGATTTGAGAAGGATTTGTTTGAGGTACATGGATGAGCTACTGTTTGGGGAATAGATGTTTATGATTGTTATGTCATGCTGACTTATGGTTCCCTTAAGCATATGAAATGTCCTTCTTTATCCCTTCTGACTAACTTTGGCTTGAAGTCCACATTCTGATATGAGAATGGATACTCTGGCTTTTTTGCTAAGTCCATGTGCATGGTATGTATTTTCCCATCCTTTCACCTATAGTCTGTGGGTATCTCATTCTATGAAATGAGTCTCTTGCAGGCAGCAAATTGTTGGATCTTTCTTCTTAATCCAATCTGCCAGTCTATGTATTTTGATTGATGAGTTCAGGTCATTAACATTCAGGGTTATTATTGAGATATGATTTGTATTCCCGGTCATTTGACTCATTTTTGTTTTTTGACACGACTTGGTTTTTCCTTTATTTGGCTGTTCCTTTAGGGTTTTTCCTTTATTTGGCTGTTCCTCCCTTTGCTGATTTATATCATTGTTTTTCATCTCTTCCTCATGGAATATTTTGCTAAGAATATTCTGTAATATCAGCTTTCTTTTTGTAAATTATTTTAGCTTTTGTTTACCACGGAAGGATTTTATTTTATTCGTCAAATCCGAAGGTAAGTTTTGCTGGGTATCAGATTCTTGGTTGGCATCCATTTTCTTTCAGGGCTTGAAAAATGTTGTTCCAGGTCCTTCTAGCTTTTAGGGTGTGGATTGAACAATCTGCTGATATCCATGTTGGTTTCCCCCTGAATGTAATTTGATTCATTTCTCTTGCAGCCTTTAAGATTCTGTCTTTATTTTGTATGTTAGGTATTTTCATTATAATGTGCCTTGGTGTGGGTCAGTTTTAATTTTGTATGTTTGGAGTCGTACAAGCCTCTTGTATTTGATTTTCCATTTCATTCTTCAGATTTGGGAAATTTTCTGATATTATTTTATTGAATAGATTGTTCATTCCTTTCGTTTGTTTCTCTGTGCCTTCCTCAATCCCAATAACTCTTAAATTTGGCCTTTTCATGATATCCTATAATTCTTGTAGATTCTGTTCATGATTTCTTACCATCTTCTCTGTTTGGTCAACTTGTTTTCTAGGTTAAATATTTTGTCTTCAATGTCCGAGGTTCTGTCTTCCAGGTGTTCTATCCTATTGGTTATGCTTTCTATGGAATTTTTAATTTGGTTTATTTTTTCCTTCATTTCTAGGATTTCTGTTTGGTTTTTTTTCAGTATCTCTCTTTATTGAAATGATCTTTTGCTTCCTGCATTTATTCTTTTAACTGTTGAGTGGTACAATCATTCATCACCCTCATTTGCTCTTTCATCTCATCGTTTTCTTCCCTGATCATTTTAATTATGTACATTCTGAACTCCCTTTCTGACATTTCTTTTGCCATGCTGTCATTGGATTTTATTGCTCTAACATCTAGGTTTGTTTGGGACATTTTCTTCCCTTGTTTTCTCACATTGCTATCCTTCTAGTAGTGAAACTCTGAGATATTGTAGATTTCCTCTATTGACTACTATTGTCCCTATAGATTTCCAGTAACTGACCTCCTAGCCTTCAGTAGTCTGAAGTCTTGGAGGAACTTGATAATTTGGTGCTTCATAAGAAGTCACCCCTCTATGGATGGCGGCCTTCAGGTGGGGTATATTCCCTGTCAGTGAGCAGAAGTGCCTCCACTTGTTGACTGATGGTCAACCAAAGGGGGATTAAACTACAGACTGGGGCATGTCTGGTCTGGGCCTGTATCTCTGGTTCTACTTCCCTGGTGTGAAAGCCTCACCCAGCAGGGAAGACTCACTCTGTGGGGAAGTTTCGCTGGGCTGCTCTCCTCTGAGAAGTTCCCTTTGGTCCAGAACTACCACCTGTACTGTGTAGCCCTCCTCTGCAACGTTCCCAGGGGTCCAGACCTACCATCTGGGTTGGGGAGCCTGGCTCTGAGAGGGACTCCCTTGCTGTGCAGCCCTCCTCTGCTACATTCCCTGGGGACTGGAGCTACCACCTGGGTCAGGGAGCCTCACTGTGTGTCGAAGCCTCTAGCTGTGTAGCCCTCCTCTGCAATGTTCCTGGTTAACTGGGTTCGTGGCTCCAGTGTGGGAAACTCACTGGGCCACTCTACTTCAGAAGTTCCCTGCATTCTGGATCTGCATCCCCGTCTGGGGAGCCTACCCAGTGGAAGAGACTCAACCAGTTGAGTTGGTCCTGAATCTTCAATACCTCCTCTTCTTGACTCCTGGGTCCTGTCAAAAGTCCTCCAGTCTCCAGTAGTTATCTCACAGAGGGAGCTGCCCTTCCAATGATGATGGCCACACCCTCAGGAATAATTCAAAATGTCTGCACCAGCCTAAAGAAGCTGGGGAGTCCCAGCGAGGGTGCGCTGAGTCAGCATAGAGGCAATTGCAGTGTCCCTCCACAGTAGGAGGGGGCTGCCACACAGGCTCAGAAGTGGCATCTGACCTTGGTATGGGGGTCATGCAGTGTTGGTCGGTTAAGGTGTCCAACCTCAGTTTGGGGGTCGAGGGAACTGGCTCATCAGTCGGCTCTCTCTGCCATGGCAACTGACCAGGTGTTGGGGTCAGGCAGGCTGGCTTGCCCACCAGTTAGCTCCGAGATTGTGACCAACCTCTGCGTGGTGGTTGGGCAGGGTCACTCAGTGATGGCGTCCAACCTCCTGGTGGGGGTTGGGTGGGCTGGCTGCCATGTAGATCCCTGATGCAGGCGGACTGACTCACCCTCTGGCTCCTTCCGCAATTGTGACCAACCTTGCATGGTGGTCAGGCGGGGTCCAGTTTGTAAACATTTTGTAAATAGATGCATATAGAGTGTTGCTTTATTTATTTAATGGAGGTTTAGTGTCCCATCCTCTAGATATACCTACAGCATTGTTGTGCATGAACATATGAATTCAGCAAGATTGCTATTATGATCACTTCTATTCCAGACGGGCGAAGAGCTTTATCGAATAGATGAAAATGGAAAAATTATATGTGAGTCAGCAAATCTCCGTGCCATATGGGAAACATGAGATTGTGACTACACAGGAGAGTTCAGGCTTTCTGCTGAAATTTTGGTGCTTGAAATCATTATCTTTAAAAGATATTTTTTGTTGTTGTTGTGGTGGTGGGGGAGAAACGCGTTACTGGAATGCAAGAGAGGGGAATAGAGGAGAAGTACTGATGACAGTGAGGATATGAAACTTCTGCCTCTACATGCAGCGATGTCTGATTCCCTCAAGAGGACACAGGAATGCTTTTTCTGTCTGTGAACATTTTGCCCTATTCTCTTTACCATTTATCTCCTCCCCTCCTCCTCCTCCTTCTTTTCTTCTTAGCACTCCACTTTAGATTTGATTTTATTTTAAAAAAATTTTTAAAATTTTACTTGTTCTAATTAGTTGTTCCTGATATTAGAATGCATGGACACATTTGATAGACTATAAATAAATGAAGTGTAATCACTAATTTTTCTGAGTATACATATTTCAGAATCACCCCAATCATGCAGTCATACATGTATATTAAATAATAATGTCTAATTCACTGTGCTATCACTCCTTCCCCCATTCCTCTTCCCCTCCCTTCACTCCCCTCTATGTAATATAAAGTAATACAGAGTAACTCTTTTCTTACCTATCCCCCACCCATTTATTGTGAATTAGCATCCAAATATCAGAATACATTCGGCCTTTGGTTTTCTGGGTTTGACCTATTTCACTTAGCATGATATTCTCTAACTTTATCCATTTACCAGCTAATGACAGAATTTCATTCTTCTTTAAAAGCTGAGTAATATTCTATCATATATATATACACATACACATATGTCATATAGGTACATACATACATATATGTCTTTATCCATTCATCTGGTGAAGGGCATCTAGTTTTGTTTCATAGTTTAGTTATTGTGAATTGTACTGCTATATACATTGTTGTGGTTGTGTCACTGTAGTATTTTGATTTTTAGGTCCTATGGGGATAAACCAAGGAGTGTGATAACTGGGTCAAATGGTGGTTCCATTCCAAGTTTTCTGAGGAATCTCCGTAATGCTTTACATAATGGTTGCACCAATTTACATTCCAATGGACAATGTATGAGCGTAACTTTTTCCCCACATCCTCACCAACATTTATTGTTGCTTGTACTCTTGATAATTGCCAACATGATTGGAATAAGATAAAATCTTAGAGTCATTTTGATTTGCATTTTTCTAATTGCTAGAGATGTTGAACATTTTTCTTATATTTGCTTGATCAATTTTATATCTTCGTCTGTGAATTGTTCAGTTCCTTAGCCCATTTATTGATTGTTTTTTTTCCTGGTGTTAAATTTTTTTTGAGTTTTTAAAAATATATCCTAGACATTATTGCTTTATCTAAGGTGCATGTGGTAAAGATTTTCTCGCATTCTGTAGACTCTTTCTTCACATTATTGATTGTTTCTTTGACTGAGAAGAAAATTCCCATTTATTGATTCTTGATTTAACTTTTTGCATGTTAGGGGGTTTGTTATGGAAGTCAGGTCCTAGGCTGACATAGTGAAGATTTGGGCCTACTTTTTCTTCTAGTATTCACACGGTCTCTGTTCTAGTGCTTAAGCATTTGATCCACAATGAGTTGTATTTCATGCAGGATGAGAGATAAGAGTTTAATTTCATTTTGTTGCATGTGGCTTTCCATTTTATACAGCACCATTTGTCAAATAGTATCTTTTCTCCAGTGAATGTTTTTGGCACCTTTGTCTAGTATGAGATACATGTATTTATGTGGGTGTGTCTCTGTGTCTTCTATTCTGTACCATTGGTCTACATGTCTGTTTTGGTGCCAGTACCTTGCTGTTTTTATTACTTTATGAAGTATAGTTTGACATCTGATATTGTGATGCCTACTGATTCACTTTTCCTGTTAAAGATTACTTTGTGTATTCTGGGTCTCTTATTTTTCCAAATGAATTTCATGATTGCTTTCTCTAGTTGTATTAAAACGTCATTGGGATTTTAATAGGAATTGCATTCAATTTGTATAATGCTTTTGGTCATATGACCATTTTGACTATATTAATTCTGCCTAACCAGGAACTTGGGAGGTCTTTTCATCTTTTAAGGTGTTCTTTTTTTTTTTTTTGGTGTTCTGTGGTTTTCATTTTAGAGGTCTTTTACCACTTTTGTGAAATTGATTCCCAAGTATTTTACATTAATTTTTGTGGTAATTGTGCATAGAATCGTGTTCTTTATTTCTCTTTCAGGTTACTCATTACTGATGTATAGGATAGTGTTTGATTTATGGACATTGATTTTATATCCCACTACTTTGCTGAACTCATTAATTTGTTCTAGAAGATTCTGGTTGGAATATTTTGGATCTTCCAAATAGAGAATTATATCATTGGCAAATAGTGATAACTGAAGTTCTACTTTACCTATTTGTATACCTTTAATTTCTTTCTTCTAATTGCTCTGGCTACAGTTTCAATGATGATATTGAATAGAAGTGGTGAAAGAGGGCATCCTTGTCTTGTTCCAGTTTTTAGAGGGCACACTTTCAATTTTTCTCCATCTAGATAATGTTGGCCTTGGATTTAGCATATATGGTTTTTATGATGTTGAGATATTTTCCCACTCTTCCTAGATTTTCTAGTGTTCTGAACATGAAGAGGTGTGGCATTTTGTCAAAAGCTTTTTCTGCATCTATGAAGATGATCTTATAATTCTTGTCTTTAAGTCTATTGGTATAATGAATTACGTTTATTGATTTCCATATGTTCCATATGTTGAACCAACCCAGCATCCCTGGGATGAACCCTACTTGATTGTGGTGCACTATATTTTGTATATGTTTTTGTATGCAAGTTGCCAGAATTTTGTTGAGAATTTTTCCATCTATGTTCCTCACAGATATTGGTCTGGATTCTTCTTTCCTTGATGTATTTTTGTCTTCTTTTTATCAGTATGATATTAGCCTCATAGAATGAGTTTGTAAGGGTTCCCTTCTTTTCTATTTCATGAAATAATTTAAGGAGTATTGGTGTTAATTTTTCTGAAGTTCTTCTAGAACTTGGCTATAATTCATCTGGTCCTGGGCTTTTGTTAATTGATAGACTATTAATAGTGTTTTCTATTTCATTACTTGAAATAATTCTGTTTATATTGTGTATGCCCTCCAGATTCATTTTAGCTAGGTCACATGCCTCTAGAAATTTGTCAATGTCTTCAGTATTTTCTATTTTATTTCATTATAAATTTTTATACTTTTTCTGATTACCTCCTGTATTTAATTTGTGTCTTTTGTCATATTTTGTTTTTCAACAAATATTTTAGTAATTTGGGTTTTCTCTCTTTTTCTCATTGTTAATGTTGCTAGGAGTTTATCAATTTTATAATTCTTTTTTCAATAAATCAACTTTTTCTTTTGTCAATTTATTTCAGTTGTTTCTTTTGTTCAATTTTATTGATTTTATCTCTGATTTTAACTATTTTCTATCTCCTACTATTTTTGTTGTTGATTGGTTCTTTTTTTTAGGGCTTTGATATGTAATTTTAGGTCATTCATTTATTGACTTTTTATTCTTTTAATAAATGAGCTCAATGCAATAAACTTTCCTCTGTGCCTTCACAGTGTCCCAGAGATTTTGGTGCATTGTATTGCTACTCTTATTTTCTTCTAAGAATTTTTTCATTTCATCCTTGATTTCTTCTCCTACTTATTCAGTACTCAATAGTGCATAATTTAGTCTCCATGTGTTAGAGTAGCTTCTATTTTTTATTTTATCATTGATTTGTAAATTCAACCATTATGATCTAATAAAACACAGGGTAATTATCTCCATTCTTTTTGTATTTTTTTGCTTTGTGGCACAAGATATGGTCTATTTTAGAAAAGGATCCATGTGCTGCTGAGGTAAAAGTTTATTTACTTGTCCTTGGATGAAATTTTCTATATACATCCATTAAGTCTAAATTATTGATCATATTATTTAGTTCTATAGTTTCTTTATTTAGTTTTTGTTTAGAAGACCTGTCCAGTAGTGAGAGAGGTGTGTTAAAGTCACCCAGTATTATCTTTTTATGGTCTATTTTTTTCTTGAAACTGAGAAGGATTTGATTGACATACATAAATTCTGCATTGTTTGGAGCATAAATATTTAGAATGTCTTGCTTTTGTATCATTACCTTCAGTAGAATAAAATTACATTCTTTGTCCTTCCTCATTAACTTTGGCTTGAGATCACTTTATCTGATACGAGGATGGAAACCCTGCTTGTTTACACAGTCCATATGAGGGATACATTTTTTACCATTCTTTCACCTTCAGTCTGTGGATATCTTTGCCCATGACATGAGTCTCTTGGGGATGGCATATTGTTGGATCTTGTTTTTTAATCCAATCTGCAAGTTTATGTCTTTTAATTTATGAGTTTAGTTCATTAACATTCAAAAGTATTACTGAAATATGACTTGTATTCCCAGTCATTTTGGTTTATTTCTGGCTTTTGACTTGATTTAGTTTGTTTTTTTAATTTTTTCCTTTAGCGTAGTTACTCCCTTTGCTGGTTTTTACCTTTTTTTTCACTTCATTCTCATGGAATATTTTGTTGAGAATATTTCATAATGCAGGCTATCTAATTGTGAATTCTTTTAAGTTTTGTTTATCATGGAAGGTATTTATTTCAAATTCAAATCTGAAACAATTTTTCTGGATATAAAATTCTTGGTTGGCATTATCTTTCAGAGCTTGAAAAATGTTGTTCCATGACTTCCTAGACTTGAGGGTCTGGGTTGGCAAAACAGTTGAGATTCAAATTGGTTTTCCCCTGTAAATAATTTGCTTTTTTTTTTTCACTCATGGTCTTTATGATATAACCTTATTCTGTGTTTTAGTCATTTTTCTTATAGCGTGCCTTGGTGTGGGTCTGCTGTAATTTTCTACATTTGGGGTCCTGTAAGCCTCCTGTATTTGATTTTCCATTTTATTCTTTAGGTTTGAGAAATTTTCTGATATTATGTCATTGAAAATATTGTGAAAAAAATTTTTTTGGTTTGTGTCTCTTCTAAATAGGACACAGGAATTCTTTCTTCTGGCTCTCAATATCTTGCCCTATAATCTTACAAATTTTCTCTTCTTAACAACAATTTAGCCAGCTCTTTTGTCATTGCTTGACAGTGTTCCTTGTAGAAGATCTATTTTGCATTTATATTGACACATTTGTTTGCAGAAATGATTCTTCTAAACTCCTTCCTCCAAGGCCATGGAGAAGTGTAAGGATGCAGGATTGGCCAAGTTTTTGGGGCCTCCTATTTTAATTGCAGTCGGGTGAAGAGGATCCAGAATAAACTAGGCTTCAGGTATAAGCCTGTCTGCAACCAGGTGAGACCTCTTAGTGTCATCAGCATCTCTTATTCATTTCCTTGTTTCTGCACAACTTCCAGGTGTCCATTTCACCCCCAGTGCATTTGCCTTTGTGGAACAGAAATGTCTAAGTTTAGTATCAATGTGCTGGAGGATATGGAGGAGTATCTGTTGTATCTCTGAAGGGTGAGTCCTTAGTGACAATGAGAGACAGATCTTAATGCCCAATTTATGGAGGACTCTGGTAAAGTTGAAGATTTCAAGTTGTAAAGTTGATCAAGGAAGAGAGTTGTTGTTCATCTGACTTCATGGGCAAGGAGAGCATGTACTTGAGCAATGATGGACCAGAGACTGGATGGGTGAATGTTCTTGGAGTGAATCATGTGTAGGAAAGAAGGCAAGTCCACAAGAATGGGCAGTGAGCCAAAAAAGAGTGAAAACAGGGAAGATCAGTAGTCAGGGTATGTGTGGAGGTTGGGTGCCTGAGTCCGCGTGTTCTCTTTTTGTCAGTTGTCTGGATCCAGAGGAACAGTTAACAGGAAGGGTAGAGCAGAGCTTAAAAGTTAAATGACTGTGAGGAACTCATGTGTGTATGTAATTGATTATGTAGTTGGCCTTGGGTGTGAGTCTTTCTCACATAGTTTCTTCTGTGGTTTCTGATATGATGTCTACCCCATAATCCCATCTATTCTGTGCCTGGTTCTGTGCTTCAACTTACTTTTCGACAATTTTAAGTCATGGAGAAATGGGTTTCTGGTTGAAACACAGCTTATCAAATTAATGATTAATATACATTGAGCTCTAAAAATTTCTAATACAAATTGAAAATGTTTTTAGTATTAATTTTACTCCAAATTTTTAATGTGGAATTTTCAAACACACAAAAAATGAGAGAATGATACAGGCCATCCATATTTCCACACTGTATCTAGAATGCTTGATTTTTGGGATTACTGTGATATGTTTATTTATGGGGTTTTATCTGCATACCTATGTGTAATATTTTACTAAATCTCTTTAAAGTTAATTGTAGTCTAGACCATTCTCTTTTAGACATCTCAGGGATATCCCAGGAATGAACATGATCTCTCACATAGCACATTTCCATTACTATATCTAAAGTTTTTCATAAGTTTCTTACATCATGTAAATCTACTCTGTGTTCAAATTTGACATTGCTTTTCTGAAATACCTTTTAGAGTTCTTCTCCTTTTCCCAGATGACACTCAGGTTCACATGTTGCTCTTGGTCATTTCATACATAATGTTTACCTAATGCTTTTCCACATGATATTGAACCAGGAATTTTTCTCCCCAAAGTGTCTTATTATATCAATTAACTTGGTTTAAATTCCCATTTTCAGTCAGTTAGGATTTAGATTTGAATTCCTTCTTGCAGACCAAGCACCTGAGGAGAAGCCAAGGTAGGTAAAATGTTCCTCAGTTACTGGCTTTTGCATCACACTAGAAAAATTTCAGACATTTTGCTCAGAGTTAAAGGAATGAGTTTATTAGAAAGGATAAGAAAGGGAAAAAGGTGAATTCCCCTAATGAGAGAGTGAATCTTCACAGAGAAGAGAGGAATGGTAGGCCCACCTCACCTTTCAGTTTAGTTGGGAGTTTTATGGAATTTTTCAGAGACCTGTCCAGGTTCACCTCTTGAGTGTTGACTGATAGCAGGATTCCATCTGATTTCCAAGTCTTCATTCTGCAAGTTCTTGTCTCTCTAAAGGGAGATTTTCATCTGTCACTTTTGCCCACACTGGCTGGTTGTAATTTGAACTTGTTCTTACAGATTATGTTTGGGGGAATTATTCTAAGCTCCCTGTGTTCTGGAATCCAGTTTAAATATTTTATGAACAAATGTACCCAAATGTTACGTAGAGAACCTACCAAATGTATTTCAAATTTGTCCTCATTAGTTTTTGACCAAATTGTTGATTTATGGCACTATCTGAGGTTCATTTTGAATCTCTTTTATAAAAACTCAGTTTCTTTTAGTTTACATTGTGTTATCATTTTAGTATTCCCATTTAGTAGAATCCAATACCTTCTATCACTGCAGGTAGAATATCAAGTTTATCACAACCAGGGAAAACTTTTGGACATCTGCAAATCCAAAAACATTGCTCTGGTTACTTATAGAGCTCTTGGAACTCAAGGAGCTAAACAATGGTAATGAGAACATCAGGGAGTTTAACTAAAATTCCATTTTTGTTGAACTATTTAACTCAGATTTCAGAAGACCAGTCCAACTGACCCTGCGAGAGGGGAGAATTTCATTTCTGAGAAAAATCCCAGAAGATACTGATGCTGCTGTTTCAGGGGTCTGCATTTGGAGATCCATATTTAGAGTGGTCCAAACAGGCCTGAGTTTTTTTTTTGCAAGTGGGTTCAGTGCTGCTTGCCTGTAATCCCTTTGACTCAGAATGCTGAGGCAGAAAGACTGCACACTTGAGGCTAGCCTCAGAAACATAGTGAGATATTGTCTCAAAAATAAAAATAAAAAGGATTAGGTATATGACTCTGTGGTAAAATGCTTTTGGATTCAACCCCCCAGTAAACTACACCTACCAACAAGGAGAAATAAGTAAAATCCTCCTAACTATCTTGATCTCAGGACTTCGGCATCTGACTTTCCTTCTACAGTTGATCAGAGCTCTCCAATTGTCTTGGGTGATCCAGTTCTTGGTGCCTTGGCAAAAAAGCACAAGTAATCCCCAGTCCTGATTACCCTCCTCATTCAGGTACAGAGGAAGCTGTGGGCATTGGGGTTCTTACACAATATCCATCACATGGGTGCTTCTTTGAATCATATAAGGACATTTTTGTGCCAAGTCAATATCCTCAGCATGTCCTCTGCATCAAAGATTTCAGGTGCTTGTAGAAGTGTTTTCTTTTACTCCACAGTGGGAAAGTAGTTTAGTTAGATAGAATTAGTGTTGCATAAAGCACAGAAATTTGGTTTTCATTATTGCCAGTCATTATTGTGTAACCCTGTGCAAGTGAGATCTTATCATTTGGTCTTTCTTATTTTCTGAAGTAAAAATTTGTATTGGGTGATTTTTAATCCACACATTATGATTTTATTTTACATTTCCCCAAATCCTAAATATATAAAAATATTTACATATTTCTTTTTTTAAAAGTTTTTCAATTGTCAACTCTCCATTTATAAATTGACATTTAAATGATTTACTTACCTTTTCATTTTCAAGTAGGTTGAACTTTTTTGAATGATTACATAGAGCAGTTGCAAAAAAGACCATCCCCAATGTTGAGGTAAGTACAGAGAACGTTTTTTTCTTTCATGATTCTTTGGTTTGGCTCTTTGCCATGGCTCACTCTGAACTCACTGAATGTCTTCCAACTTCTCTGACTTCTCATGTATTTGTAATGAACTTGCATATGCATCTGCAGAACAGTATGATCCCTCTGCTTCAGTCCTGCTTGCTCTGTTGTCTGGGGTGTCTGAGTTTCTCTCCATAGAACTCTACAAGCATCAACTGATGACCCATGTTTGAGCTCATCACACATCACTGTCCCCATCTATTGAATCAGTTCTTGCAAAGTCTTCTGGTCCCTAGACTTATAATGGGCACATCACAGTTTCTGCTAAGTTCTAATGGCCAATACACATTATTGGATCCATGTAAGACTTTGGAGGTGGGGAAACAGACACTCTGTCTTAGTGAAAGAAGCTGCAAATTCACATAGGAAAGAGTTTGGATTTTGAGAGATGTGAATTACTGTGGGAGCATTTTTGCAAATAATTGACCACATTATTTTGGATTTTTTTTTTGTTTGTTTTTTTGATGCTTGGGATTGAATCCAGGCCCTCATGGTTGTGAGGCAAGCATTCTACCAACTGAGTTATATCCCTAGCCCCTGACCACATTATTTTGCATATACTTTATCAGATGCAGATGTATTTGGTGAAATATATTCTCCCAGAATTCTACTTCTGCTTCCATCCTCCTCTTTAGTGTGTATTTCTTCTCTTATTGTTATATTCACACATTGACTCTATGGTTGATGAATCTCAGGGTTTTTCTTATATTGGGAACTCAACGATTATTTATTACATTACTTTACAAAAATGTTACAGTCTCTGATTTGAAATTTAATTCAAGTGTATTTTTTTTAACATTTTAAAATAAGGATGCATACACACCACATCGACTAAAATCACTAGCTAAACTTTCCAGTAACAGGAACTACATTTTTGGCTACTTTTCTATCAATGATTGTCTTGTTTGCTCTTTCCCACAGCCTTAATAATGATTGAAAATCAGACTTTCCATCCTACATCAAAAAACATTTCCTTACTTCTTCATTCATTTAAAAATATCTTGGCTATCTTGTAGATAGATCTAGTACAGGGAATTTAGAATCAGCATATCGATTTCTCCCCAGATTGTCATTGTATGCTTGATGTTGCATTGTAACTCTCACCAAACTTGGAGAGAAACTACTTTGAAATATTAAAGATTCCAATCCATGATTGTGATACAAGTTTCCAATATTTAGTTATTTACCACATTGCAGTAAAATTTTAATGGAAAATTTTTATTTTATCTTCAAATCTGAAGCTTAATTTTGCTGGGTAGAGTATTCCTGGTGGGCATAAATTTTATTTCATCACTTGATATCTATAATTTCATGACCTCCTAGCTGATAAATCAGCTCAGATATGGATTGGTGTATCTCTAACATGACCTGTCATTTTTCTCTGGCAGCTTTCATATTCTATCCTTATTCTATATGTTAGCTATTCTCATAATAATGTGCCTTGGTTTGGGTCTGTTGTAATTTTGGACATTTGGGGTCTTATAAGCCTCCTATATCATTTTCCTATATCAGATTTCCATTTTCATTCTTTAGGTTTGGGATATTTTGTGGTATTATTTCATTGAAAAATTGTGCAGTTCATTGTTTTGTTTCTCAGAACCCTTATCTAAAACAATCAATCTTGAATTTGGATTTTTCATGTTTTCCCATATACCTTGGAAATTCTGTTCATGGTCATTTACATATTTTTTCCATCATCAAGTTTATTTTTAAGATAATGGATTTTGTGCTCATTGCCTGAAACTATGTTCTCTCAGTGGTCCAGTCATTTGTTGATGCTTCCCATTGTATTTTTTATTTTTTTCATTTGTTCCTTCATTTTTAGGATTTCTGCTTGACTTTTTATTTGAGAATCTCTATCTCTATACTGATGTGATCTTTCATTTCTTGTATTTCTTCTCAGATTTCACTCCTTACATCATCCTTACCTGGCAGATTAGATTAACTAAGCACATTCAGAACTCCTTCTCTGACATTTCTTCCACCATAGTATTGATGGCTTCTGTTATTGATGTATTTTGATTTGTTTAGGGAAATTTATTACCTTGCTTTTTCAATTTGTTTTTCTGTCTACCTATCTAATGGTATAAATCTGAGGCAGTAGATTATCTACTATGTAGCCTTTAGTGTCCCAGAAAGTTTCCAGTATATCATTCTTTTTGGGGAGAGAAAGAATAACAGGAAGCAATAAAAAATTACAGCATTAACCCAAATAATTTCTGTTGTGATAACTACAGTGTTGTCACAATAAAAACAAATGTTAGGCACATTTTTTGCATACGACAAAAACATTTAGTTTGAGAAATGGTTTATAATTTCAATGGTGAATGGGGAGAGAACAGGTGATTTAAGATGTGAGGAGTATGAGAAAAGAGGAGAAATGGTAGAATTAAAAAAAATTAAAGGAAGTGTGAAAGAGAGAACAACATAAATTTACCATTAGCAGATAAAGAGAGAAAGAGTCAATGGAAACAGACAAGTGAGAATAAATTTTAAAAAGTTTAAATAATTAATAATAAATATTAAAACAGAAAAAAACTAAAATATACCTATAAAACTACTTAGTCTTCCCAAAACTCATTTATTAAAAAGCATTCAGGAGCCCACTCGCTCACCCCACTGTGGATGGACTCTGGACACTGAGCCCACCTGCCTTCCCCCTTCTGTGCTGACTCAGCCTGCCCTCATTGGGGATCCCCAACGTCTTTGGAGACTGGTTCAGGCATTTTGAATTATTCTTGAGGTTGTGGCCATCGTCATTGGAAGGGAAGCTCCCTTCCTGAGACACCTACAAGAGACTTGAGGCCCTTTGATAAGTACCTCTATTTACTCACTTACATTCTACACCCTTCCCCATCCTCTTCACTCACAACTACAAATCTGTAAATAATGATCAAACTTCCTGTTTATGACAGAAATATTAAAGCCTTTATAGGGGCTATCTGTTCAGGGCTGAATTTTCTCTGTATTGGGTGCTACTAATATTGATCTCCCTTTCAAAGGAGAGGTACTGGAAAACTTCAGGGTCATAATTAGCCTGCAGGGGACTTCAATACCTCAGATCTTCACTGCTAGAGGGGAATATACAGAAACAATATGAAAAAAACAGAGAGAGAAAGTGTTCATAAGAAACCAAGATGCTATTTTGATAGAATCCAATGATAGAATGGCAGTAGAAATGACAGAAAAAGAGTTTAAAAGCTGCATGATTAAAATGCTCCATGGAGCAAAAGATGAGATAAGAGAGCAAATGCAGGCACAGCATGATCATTCCAGTTAAAAGAGCAAATGCAGGAAGCAAAAGAACACTTAAATAAAGGGATAGAGATTATGCCAAAAAAAAAAAAAAAACTAAACAGAAATACTTCAAATAAAAGAAACAATAAACCAAATAAAAACTCAATAGAAAGAATCACCAAGAGAATAGGTCTCATGGAAGATAGAATCTCAGATAATGAAGACAAAATATTCTTAAAAATAAAGTTGACTAAATTGAGGAGGTATTAAGAAATTATGAATGGATCCTCCAAAATTATGGGATATCATGAAAAGACCAGATATATGAATTACTGAAATTGAGAAGGGCACAGAAATACAAATCAAAGGAATGAACAACCTGTTCAACAAAATAATATGAGAAAATTTCCCAAACTTGAAAAATGAAATGGAAGATCAAATACAGGAGGCTTACAGAAAACCAGGTGCACAAAATTACAACAGATCCACACCAAGTCACATTATAATGAAAACACATATGAGATAAAGATAGGATTTCAAAGGCTGCAAGAGAAAAGAGTCAGATTACTTAGAAGGGGAAACCAATACAGATATTAGCTGATTTCTTAGCTCAGACCCTAAAAGCAAGAAAGTCCTGGAACAATATATGTCAAACTCTGAAAGAACACAGATGTCAACCAAGAATCCTATACCCAGTAAAACTAACCTTCAGATTTGATGATGAAATAAAATCTTTCCACCATAAACAGAAGTTAAAACAATTTACAAATAAACAACCTGCACTATGGAACATTCTCAGCAAAATATTTCATGAGGAGGAAGTGAAAAACAACAATACAAGTCAGCAAAAGGGAGGAACTATTCTAAAGGAAAAGCCGGTCAAAGGAGAAACCAAGTCAAGTTAAAAACCAAAAATAAGCCAAAATGACCAGGAATACAAAACATATTACAATAATAACCCTGAATGTTAATGACTTAAATTCAATAATCAAAAGATAGACTGGCAGATCAGGTGAAAAAGAAAGACCCAACATTATGCTGCCTTCAAGAGACTCATCTCATAAAAAAAGACATTCACAGACTAAAAGGGAAAGGATGGGAAAAATCATACGATGCACGGACTCAGTAAAAAAGCAGGGGTCTCCATCCTCATATCAGATAAAGTGGACTTCGAACATAAGTCTGTCAGAAGGGATAAAGAAGGACATTTCATACTGCTTAAGGGAAGCATAAATCAGCAAGACATAACAATCATAAATATCTATGCCCCAAACAGTGGCTCATCCATGTACATCAAAAAAATCCTTCTCAATTTTAAGAATCAAATAGACCAAAACACAATAATAGTGGGGGACCTTAGCACACTGTTCTCAGTAGTGGATAGATCCTCCAAGCAAAAAGTGAAAAAAGAATCTATAGAACTAAATAATACAATCAATGGTATAGATTTAATGAACATTTAAGAGTATTTCACCCATTATCGAGTGAATATACTTTCTTCTTAGCAGCTCATGGATCCTTCTCCAAAATAGACCATATGCTATGCCACAAAGAAGCCACTAGTAAATACACAAAAAAATAGAAATACTACCTTGTATCCTATCAGACCATAATGGAATGCAATTAGAAATGAATAATAAAATAACAAACAAAAACTATTACTACACCTGGAAACTAAATAATATGCTATTGAATGATGCAATGAATCAGAAGACATCAGAGAAGAAATAAAAAATTCTTAGAGGTAAATGAGAACAATAGCAAAACATATTAAAATCTCTGGGACACTCTGAAAGCAGTACTAAGAGGAAAGTTCATTGCATTGAGCTCATACATTAAAAAATAAAAAGTCAACAACTAAATGACCTAACATTACATCTCAAAGCCCATTGTATGTATATTACTCAGCCATAAATAGTAATAAAATTTTTGCATTTGCAGGCAAATGGATGAAATTGGGAATATCATGCTAAGTGAGATAAGCCAATCTCAAAAAACTGAAGGATGAATGATCTCGCTGATAAGTGGATGATGACACATAAAAGGGGGTTGGAGGGGGCAAGAATGGAGGAAGGAGGGAGTGTATAGAGGGAAAAGAGGGGTAGGAGGGGTGAGGGGAAGGAAAAACATAACAGAATGAGTCATAACCTGTTACCCTAGGTAAATGTATGATTACACAAATGGTACGCCTTTACTTCATGTACAAACAGAGAAACAACATGTATCCCATTTGTTTACAATAAAAATAAAAAAAGTATGAAAATTGTTCAAAATCTCTGGTAATTAGAAAAATGCATATAAAAAACTCTAAGATTTCATCTTACTCCAATTAGAATGGCTATTATCAAGAACAAAAACTATAATAGATGTTGGCATGAGTGTGGGGAAGAAGGCACACTTTTACTTTGGTGGTGTTGTAGCAAACTGATGCAGCCACTCTGGAAAGCAGTGTGGAGAATCTCAGAAAACTTGGAATGGACACACCTTTTGACCCAGCTATCCCACTCCTTGGCCTATACCCAAAGGACTTAAAATCAGCATACTACAGAGATACAGCCACATCAATGTTCACAGCAGCTCAATTCACAATAGCTAGTTTGTGGAACCAACCTAGAAGCCCTTCAACAGATGAATGAATAAAGAAACTGTGGTATATATACAGAATGAAATACTATTCAGTCATAAAGAATAATATCTCACTTAGCATGAAAAAAATAAATTTAAAAAAAGAGTAGTAATATTATGGCATTTGCAAATGAACAGATGGAATAGGAGAATATCAAGCTCAGTGAAATAAACCAATCCCCAAAAACCAAAGGCTGAATGTTTTCCCCGATAAGTGGAGAATGATAATTAATGGGGGTGGGAAGTGTGGGGAGTGAGAGAAGAATGGAGGAGCTTTGAATTATGTAGAAGGGAATGAGAGAGGGTGGTATAAAAAGTGTTGGAATGAGACAGACATCATTACCGTATGTACATGTATGATTACAGGAAAGATGTGAATCTATTATCATGTACAACCAGGGGAAAAATGATGTACCCCATTTTTGTACAATGAATCAAAATTTAGTCTGTAAAAAATTAAAAATGAATACATAATAAAAAAATTAATGGCATATCCTTTTTTACTTTGAGAATTTCCAAATGTACAGAAAATTTCAAAAAAGAAGGCAGAGAATGCTATTTACTTAATTCACCAATTGTTACATGATGAACATTTTACTCTCTCACCATTTTTAAAGAAATTTCTAAGAATTTAAATACCCATATTTTTCCATATGTTAGCAATTAATGAAAGTTGTTTCCATGCTTAAAATGTCTCAAATTTAGACAAGATGATTCTCTTTGAGCTAGGTCCTTTGGTTTTTGAACAGGATATTGTTCGTAGTTTCACAATTCCTGTCCTAAAAATGTTGAAGAAAAATCAGTATTGGAGTTTAAATTTTTCATTGATGGAATATAGGAATGAAACTGTATCCTTTAAAAACTTTAAATTGTCTTACGTTTTTCAAAATTTTGCCCTAGATTTTTCTGGGTCTTTTAATATATAAGCACAGTAAACTTGGAATAACATCAGCCTTATAGGCTACAGCATCTCATTGATATTTCTTTTTGACTGTATTTAGTGAAGTTTCTCTATATTACATGCCAAAAGTGATTTCTATTTAATTTTCACCTGATATATATTGTGTATTTCTGTGTTTTGCTTGATGTCTTCAGTAACTTTTGGAGATTTATCTGATTTCAGTGGATTTCTAGGATTGGCAATGTGTACACTAAATATGCTAAAAACTTTCTACTTGTGTGATAGGTTTTTGATTTTGAGTCGACTGCAGAAGACATGAAATACCTTGATGGCCTGAACAGAAACATCGATATGTTACCACTAAGTCATAAGTAACTTGGGAAAACATGTGGCCTTTGCTTGTTTATTTTCAAGTCTTTCCCTCCTTTTCAGTGCAGGTTTGATCAGAACCCAGATGCTGTATGTGGCTCCCAAAAACTTCCACTGATGCTGTGGGGAGAACATTTGGTTTGAAGTTTGAAAATGTGGGCATCTCAATGCAGGAGATGAAATAGTTTTGAGAAGAGAGATTTAAAAGCAAGGGGAGAGTGTGCAGAAAAAATACCCTTGTTGAACAAATTGATAGAAAACACAAAATCTTTACTCATTTTTGATGCTTTGTGATCATAGAATCTGGTATTGGACATATAGTATAAGTGGGGATAAACAAGGAATGCATGGCCCTCTGCCTGTGGGAATTATAATTCATAATAGAAAAAAGGTGATGACGTAAAAAAGGAGATTCAATAATGTACAATTACATGTGCTTAAATATTGGCAAATATTATTATTACTAATGTCTTTGTTAATATAGCTACAAATAAAGGACAAAGTAGGAACATAATGTCAATATACAGTAGCAAGACATTGGCAATTCTCATCACATAGTACATACTTAAAAAGTAATTACTTTCCATTGTGCTGCTTGTAATGTATGGGGATGTAAATATGACATGGTGAGCTCCTGGTATTTGCAAGTGTCTCTTATAATCAACATTCTTTCGATATCTGAATCTAGCCCCATGTCCTGTGTGATGGGCAGTGAATAAATAATGACTTAGTGAAATGGAAGTGACATTGCTAGCAATGTATTGGTCAATATCTGAACTTGACCTTATACTAAACATGGCGTAAATGAAGGTGTCCTCCTGCACTAAGTAAGTAAATAAACATGGTGCACTCTGTTTCTACTTTCCCTGAGACTATGAAAAAAGAAGGGAATTCTTGGCTTTCATAGATTGACTGATACAGCTAAGGGAGATGAATATATGTGAATTCTTGTCTCTGTGACTTCTTTGTGTTCAGTTCTCACAAAGGAATACAATTTGAATAATTTAGTTATAAATAAAAATAAACACTTTCTATATGCTATGTTCATGAATTTAGGAATGGCAGATTCTACCCCACTCAGAAATATAATGGAGCTCCCTGGGTGTCACTCGTTTAACCCTATGGAAATGGAGTCACTTAGTCTGTTACACATTTTTCTTTTTCATTTTAGTGCTGCTGATCATTCAAATTATCATTTTGCTAATGAATATTAATATATACACCTTCTTCATAACTTTTACTAATATCCCCCACCTGGATAGAGATATGGGAGATGACTCAGGTGCTGATGATTGGATGCATCACTTCTGTTAATCCATGCTTCTTAGCAATTTCCATTCTGCTTACACCAAAGTTCACTAGTCCACTAAAGAAGGCACTAAGTTTTCAAAATATTTTTAGAAAAAAATAAAGCTATTTTCCTCAAAATTCTTACCTTCACTGTCTCTGTTATACTTAGGTTTTGCTTCATTTTGACTCATTAGGAACAAAAACTAATTGGGCTACAAGCCTGCAAGCAGGGGTTTGGAGATGCTAACTCAGTTCTGGGGTGGGAGTAGAGAGGAGTTCTTAGGTTCTAGGGAAGTAGCAATTGATATTGATTATTGAGTGTTTCTCTGGCCCATAGAGTAACCTGAAAACAGATTTCATTGAGATCATGGTTTTTGGTGTGCAAGATGAAGCACAGAGGGCAAGGATGAGCAGCAGTCCAAGGGCTCCCTATCTGCAGCTCAAGGAACAGAGGTCCTGGAAACTGGGGAATGACATTTTCCTTCCAGATGGTTGTCAATGATTTGAGAGGATAACCTGCCAGGTTAGCATCTTGAGTCAGATATGTGAAGGTAAAGAGGGCAGAGTTGAACACTCAGCTGCTTGGGAAATATCTTCAAAAATTTTTTGGTTTTGGTTTTTGGTCCATTATAATTATACATAATAAGGGATTCATTATTCCAAATTCATACATGCACATAACATTTGATTAGTCTCATTCTTCAATACCTTCCCCTTCTTTGTCATCCTTCCCCCTGATTTTGTTCTACTTTCCTGAACTCCCTTCTATTATTGTTATTTTAATTCAAATGATATAATGTACATTTATACATGTGGATGATTTGAAATATTGATTTACTCTGTTATCCCCATGCATGGGAATAGCAGAATGGGGTAGATTTTTATTCCCCAGTCACTTTCCCATGCCTTCCCTTTTGCCCTCTCTCCTTCCTTTTGTTTCCCTCTTCTACTCTGCCCTTCTTCTTCCACCAGTTATTCTTTTGATAATTATATTATGGAGTCAAAAAGGAACTTTTTGCATACTTTATTCAATGCCATAAGTAGAGTCATGATTAATATTTTAAAGAAAAATGGAAACAACCTTAATTAAAATATGTTTGAATAGAAGTGGTGAAAGAGGGCATCCCTGCCTTGTTCCAGTTTTTAGGGGAAATGCTTTCAGTTTTTCACCATTTAGAATGATATTAGCCATGGGCTTAGCATAGATGGCCTTTACAATGTTAAGGAATGTTCCCACTATCCCAACAACTGAAAGCTTCAGTTATTTGCATGAAGAATGACAGGTGATATCCACATATCTAGGATTAAAATTTAAACTAAGAGAATGAAAGGAGTGTAATAAGAATCAGGTAAGGTAAGAGTCTCAAGATGATAGCAGCCTTAGAGGACCACATTTATGTCTTATCCAAAAACAGAACTTTTTCAAATGAAGTACCTAGTACTATATTTTCCCATAGTACATATATATGATATCAATATCGCTAATAGGATTATTAGGAAAATAAGTGTTATTTCCCTCCAGTTAGTGACCTGAATCAATTTCCTCAAATTTTAAACCATGTTGAGTTGAATTTCCTTTTTCTTAACAACTGAAAGCATCAGAACCTAGCATTGCATTTTGTATTGCAATTGTCAGCACTTTATGCAACATGAAAAACAGTTTATATTGGTTTTTGTCATTGATCTGCATAATGTCACAACATTGTTCTCTCCTAGTCTTTATAAATTTAATATTTTCTTATTGTTGGACAGTTAAGGTTCTGACAGAAAATTTCCACAGCTTGCAGAATAAGAAAAACGTGTGCTGAACACCAGACTTTTCTCCAGCCTAGTTACAACATGACACCTGTCCTTATCATTTCAGCAAACTGGGACAAACCTCTCTTATACACTTTTTTCCATACTCCAACTAAGACTTGAAAGCATAAGGTAGAGTCATCTGCTTTCCACTTGAAGCCCTTACTAAACAAATGGACTGATCATCCTGGATGTGCACAGCAGGCCAAACTCAACAGAGAGACAATTTGGGAAGTATTTGTCTCAGAGGAAACACAAACTGGTCGCCTGAGGGCCTACCCAAGTTCTTTAATATTTGAGATTGTATATTCCTCTCCTAATATATGCCAAACATTATCAAAGTTTCATCAGTCTCAGTATAATTGCGTATAACAATTATACAGGCTTACATCTTACATGAATTTATGTGTGCAGATTTATGTGTGTAATATAGGAATAATTCTTATCTCTCAGATTTAATAGCACAGTGGTTCTTTCTAGGATATGGCAAAATTTCTTTCAGGGGAGGATTGGTTGGATATAATTTAGACACAGAAGTTCTCTTTAGAATTTATCATTTGAGAATCTGAGATTTTTAGAATGAATACAAACTCCTTATATGATATGAATGTTTATATATGGACATAAGATTTTATTTCTGTTGAAATCTGATAATTTCTCTTTTTCTATGCTTTAAATTGGGTTTTTATTTCTCAATAAACCTCAAGACTCTTTAGAGAAGCTGAGGTCAGCATGGAAGGTGGTTGAGGTTGTTGACTAGCGAGGTGTGGTGGTTGTGGAGTAAAGGTATTTTGCCCTATGTATAGGAGAGTCTTGGGCACATGTTACCATGTTCATGTAGACCTCTGATGCAGGATCAGAGCACACACAAATATTCTGATCTCTGAGTGAAGAAACATGAAGAAAATGTCCAGGAATTGCAACTCAGGTAAAGTCAGGAGATACCATAATCCTAATTTGCAATTCCTGGAAGGGGACAGGGAGAATTTCAGTAGTAAATGAACAAAGAGTGAAGACTGTGAGCTCTCAGTGAGGTTTGTAGCACTGAGCAAAAGCAGTTTGAAGGTTTTGAGAGAGAGTTTACTGGGCAGGTTATCTGCCAGGAAATTCCTTTCTTTTTAAATTTCAAGGTCAGAGCTTTTCACCTTTTACAAGTAAACACTTTTCTTAGATTACAAAAGTGAAACATTAATTATGGAAGTTTCAGCAATCACTGAGCAATCACTTTTCAGAAAGACCATAGGGTTCAATAGTATCTTTTGAGATACATTTCTAGATCTCTCACTGATTTATCCTTCACTAAGCAGTGTGACATAGAAGTATTTTTAGTTCACACTTGTCAGGGTTACACAATTGTCAGTAATGGACATTTTCATTACAAAGCAAAAGAGAACATTCAGAAAATATACTGCCAATGAGGAAGTCACAAAGGCTATTTTGTTTTCAATTTTAACCTTTGATTCTTCATCAAAATTTGAAATGTGGCCAACAGTTCTTTGAACTTTTCTGTGTGTGCTTGTCTGTGAGGTAAGACGGTTCATTTTACCAAATAATGTGTGATTGTGAAAGGGCTTTACTTAACAAAATCTAAACCACAGGAAAATAGGATCTGTGTGAAAGGTAGAACATTTCAGTTTATGCAAGTAAACACTTTTTCAAATAATAAAAGTGATAAAAAAGCCTCGGAGTGATTATAAAGCAAGTAGTGGATTATTCCTCATCTCACTGTGGAGAAAGAATGACGACTTAGAGTTTGTAGAATTTCCTACATGCATGGTAACATGCATCATTTATGAACATATTGTGTTGTTGATTCCCTTCCCTTTTAACCCAATTAAAAATTTTATCCTCTATTAATAATGTAATAAATGTTATTAATAAACATTTATGTTTGAATCTTAATCATATTATATATTCCATTCCATCAGTTTATCAACCTTTACACAACTCTACTCAAATCATAATCATTTAAGATTTTTCCAGCTTTTAACAAGGTAATAAATTATATAAAATGTCTTAATTTTGCATCTTACATATTGATAATTTCATGATATTTATCTAACATGTGAGAGGCATAATAAAGTTTAGCCTCTGTTAACCTACTACAAACTGACTTCCCCCGGCTATGATCATTTGTCTTCCACTTATCAGAATGTCACAGTGAATGCAATTTTTACTGCACATTGGTCAGACTTGAATCCTCTTGGGAATTGGTAGGCAAATTATGAAAAATGTATTACCAATGAGAAATTTAAATGTTTAACTTTTGTTCATTTTAACATTTGATTATTTTTCAGAGACTCCAAACAATGCTCCATAATCTTTTCTAAAAAATCAGATTTGTGAGAATGGTGTATGATACTTCATTTCTTCTAATATATGACCAAGAAGGTGCTTCATCATAAGCAAAAAAAAAAAAAAAAGTACAAAAAACAAAGAAAAACAAAGAAAATGCAAAAAGTATGGGATGTGAGGTTTCCAGGCTAACGAATGGTCAATAATGGTTCCATCTTTTACAATAATGTATAATAATATTGTAAGGAGAAAACTTACAAAAAATAACACATTTTTGTCACTATGTAGTAGTAATTGACTTGAAATTTTTTTTCCATATGAAATAATTGCACTGGTTCCAGTTCTCTTCTCTCATGTGGAATATTGCTTTAACCTCACTCTGCCTGTATAATATTAGTTAAATATTCCAAAGCAAGTAGAATTGGTTAACCATTAGACAAGCAGTTGGGGCTTTGAATTCCAGTTATTTTTTAAGTCTGAAGGCAAAGGAGGAGCAGAGTCTGCTTAGTCTGAGGAGTGACGGTCAATGAATTCCAAACATCAGTAGGTGGAGCTCAATGAGGGTCACTTCATTCCTGGTTGGGCTTTAGCACCTATGACGTTCGAGAGGTAACAGTGTGGTGTTGGGTTGAGGGTTGAACGGAGAGTTGACATAGGATGAATGGAATCCAATTTGTCCATCAGGTTCCTTGTTTCCTATGTTACTCTGGGGCGCTCACATGGTTCTCTTTTTCTCCAGGCTGTAGTTATTCCATGTACAGTAGAGACAGTGGTCAGACATTGTTCTACATCAGTCCCGACGCTGTCTTCACCTATTAAGTATTCTGAGCTCTCCCTCTACTCCCCACATTTTAGTCTATTTATCAACATGGTAGAATGATGCATGTCAGCAATTTGTTTGCACTGGGAATTGCTTCTCAATTTATATACTTCAGGAAATATTTTTTTCCCTCCAATAATAAGACCTGGAGGCATTTGTGTAGAAAAAAGTACTTGAGATGAGAAGCATAGAATAAATGATGGGGAATACTTCCTTTCCACTCTGCGGAAGTCTTTCAGCATCTCACAGATAGGGCTGGACCTTGGTTGAGTAGAATTATTTTGTGTGCTCTCAACTGTGGGAAATTTAGCTGAATGTATAATATAACATCCTGATAAGTCAAAATGTGATCTCAAAAGGGTATTTGTGAATTATTGGTCATTGTTTATGTGTGTTGTATTGAGAAATGATCATCTGAAGACGAGGGAGCAAAGTTCACTAGACTGGAACAAATTTTGTACTGTGGACACTTAATTGTGTGACAAGAGATCAGTTTCTTGAGGTTTGAATATAACATATTTTCTTCTGCAAGACTTAAGAAAAAATAGAAAGAGCAATTGTGAGATATGCGAGAGGACTTGTTTACATTGTAAGGCAATGTAAAAGAGAGTGAGTTAGCATTGAGTGTGACACTTATGAAATAATCACTTACAAAATGAGTGTAATTTCTTATTTGTAATTCTATATCCTCAAAATATACATTTTTTTCCCAGCCAACGTTTAATTCTGTCACAGAGATACGATTATGGGCTAGAGTTGACATAGCATATTGCTCTTTGTTCAGGAGACTATGATCAATCTGGTGTCTTTCTGACATCTGGAAACTGATTTTTCATATTTTTATGACACTCAAAGATGGTGGAGGTCCCTAAACTTTAAAAAGTGGAGTTTATTTATATATTCTACAGTTAGGTTCATAGTCCAGTTATTGCAGGGCAGTGTGAAAGTTTGTCAAAATACCAGACCCTGTACCTGAAGACTGCATACAAGGCACAAGTCCTTATGGAGGAATGTTTATGGGGAGGACCCAGCAGTGATGGGCTGGACAGGCAGCACCTCCCGCCTTCCCTCATGTTGCTTTCTCAAGCAGGGCTTCCTCTTCCTCATGACAGTGTGCCCAGTGAAACCTGGCTGAATGAGTGACATTATTCTGTCCCCAGTGCCCTCAGTTCAATTGAAGTTACCACAAATGGTGGTGTTTTAACCTGAATTTTACAAAAAATTTTTCCTTATATATATATGACAGTAGAGTGTATTTTCACATATTTATAAAGCATGGAGATATCTTTTTGAATTAGAATCCCAAGATATGAATGTACACCATGTGGAGATTCATTGTTGTGTATTAACATATGAATATAGGAAAGTTAAGTCAGTCTCATTCCACAGGCTTTCCCATTCCCCTTCCCTTCCCTTCCCTTAATTCCTGTTTTTCTAATCCTCTGAAGTTCTATTTTTCTTTCCCTTTTCTTGTTGTTGTGTGTTAGCATCCAAATATCAGAGAGAACATTTGACATATGATTTTTTGGGACTCTTTTATTTTACTTAGAATAACAGTTTCCAGATCCATCCATTTACTGACAAATGTCATAAATTCATTCTTCTTTGTGGCTGAGTAATATTCCATTTTGTATATATGGCCCAATTTCTTTATCCATTCATCTGTGTAGGGCACCTAGTTTGGTTCCACAGTTTAACTATTATAATTTGAGCTACCATGAACATGGATGTGCCTGCATCACAGTAATATGTCAATTTTAGCTCCTTTGCATATACATGAAGAAGTGGGAAAATAGGGTCAAATGGTGGTTCCAATCTTAGTTTTTTCAGGAATCTCCATACTGTTTTCCAGAATGGTTGCATCAATTTGCAGTTCCTTCAGCAATGCATGGATTTACATTTTTTCCTACATCCTCTCCAATATTTATTGTTACTGTATTCTAGAATGTAGCCATTATGACTGGAATAAGGTGAATTCTCAGTGTTGTTTTAATTTGCTTCTGCTAAAGATGAGAGATATTGAACATTTTTTCAATGTATACATTGAAGTCTTACACACTGTATATCTTCTTTTGAAAAGTGTCTGTTTAGTTTTTTTTTTTTGCTCGTTTATTGATTGTTTTTTTTTTTGTGTAACAGTTTTTGAGTTCTTGTATATTTTGCAAACTATCAGTTTATCTGCAGTGGGAGTGACATAGATTTATCTATCACTAACTAGGAGAATCCCAGACAAAATGGATTTGAGATCATTACCACAAAAGCATCACTAACACAAGACATGGGCAAAACTTGAACTTTGTCCTGCCCATGGCATTCAAAATTGATTTTTGACTATTTCCTTATGTCTTAGAGATGAGAAAAGTGGGCATGCAAAATTCAGCAGACTAGCCCCTTATAACCAAATTAAGTCATCTGAGGAAAACTTTGGAAATGTTTTCCTTCCAGTCTAATGAATTGTACACTTTGCTCACTATGCTTTACATCTCATAATATGATTCTAAAATACTTGTTTGTTTCTGTAGGTTTCTAGTAGTAAGATAAAAAAGACCAACAAAATAGCTGTAGAAGTTGGATTCTGCCATAAGCCTACCACGTAGAAGTGGAGGTGGGACTGGCCATTAGAATTCATCATTTGTAGATCAGAGAATTGTTTATGACTATTATAAAATTCCTTATATAATATAGATATTTACATATGGCCATAATATTTTATTTCTGTAATCTTACCACTTCACATTTTTTTGTGTGATTTAATTTAGCCTACAAATTTCCCCACCAAAACCAAGATTCTATAAAGAAACAGAGTTCACCATGGATTTTCTTGAGGTTGTTGACTAGTGAGATCTGGTGGATGTAGAGAAAGGGCTTTCTGGCCCTGTGTCCAGGACATTCAGAGAGAGACTTGGGCACAAGGTACCATGTCCAAGTGGACCACCTAGAGACCAGGATCAGTATGGACAAACATTCTTATGTCAGAGAGAAGATAGATGGTGATAATATCCAGAAAATTCAACCCAGGTAAAGTTAAGACACACCATAATCCAAGTTTGTGTTTCACAGGAGGTGATAGCAGAATTTTAACAGTAAATCGCAAACCAATAGAGAAGATTGAGGGCTCTCAGTGAGGTTAGTGTCACTGAGCAAAAGCAGTTTGAGGGAGGACTGGTTTTCTACCAGGAAATTTATTTCTGTTTAATTTTCAGCGTCATAGCTTTCTACCTTTTACAAGCAAATATTTTGTTAGAATACAAAAGTGAAACATTAAATGCTGGGTACTGAAAAACATACTGAAACTTTAGCAATCACTGGTAAACCAAACTTTCAGAAAATTCATAAGGCTTCTGTTGCATCTTGCAAAATATTTTACAAGAGCTGTCATTAATTTATCCTTCACTGAACAACATGACCTAGCACCTTTTTTTGGTGCATACTTCTCAGGACTGCACACTCATCAACTATGGACATTTTTGTTACACAGCAACATAAGAAGATTCGTTAAATATTTTGCCAATGAGAGAGTTAAAAAGGCTAATTTTTTGCCATTTTAACCTTTGATGCTGTTTTTGAGTGTCAGAGTCTAAATGTCCAACCATTCTTTTAAATTTTGTGTGTTTGTGTGTGGTATAAGATAGTTCATTTTAACAAATAATGTGTGTTCGAGAAGGGGATTTGTCTTAAAACCTAAACCACAAGAAAATAGATTCTGCATAAGAATCAGAACTCCTCCATTAATATAAGTAAGCAATTTTTTGAATTAATGGAAGTGACAAAAAATTCTAGTTGATTTAAAAGTTTGTCAGAGAATCACTATTCAGAGAGAATTAGTAATTATAATTTGTTGTCTTTCCTTTTTTATCATGCATCTTTTACAAATATATTATGTTGGCAGTTATAATATATTCCCTTCTGTTTTCACTTAATTAAAAGTCCCTATTCCTATATTTAATAAACCTTTTTTTATAAACATTTATATTTGACTTTGAATTGTTTCAAATATTCCATTTCATCAGTGCATAAAATTGTACACAGCTATGTTAAATTCATAATATTTTAAGATTTTCCATTTTTTTTTACTGATAAGGTTGAACAAGGTTATAAATAATATGAAATGTCTTAATTTTGCATCCTACTTATTGATAGTTTTCTCAAAGTTATCTAACAGGTGAAAGCTGTAACAAACTTTAGCCAGTGGTTGCCTGTTGCAAAATGACTTCCTGTGACTGTAATCATTTGACTTACACTGAACAGAATGTCACAGTGAGTGCAGATTTTACTGCACACGTGTTAGGACTGCATCTTCTTGGGACTCTGTAGTCAAATTACGGAAAATATTTTACCAATGGGAAAATTGAAATGACTAGTTTTGTTTATTTTAACATTTCGTTGTTTTACTGAAACTCCAAAAATGCTCCATAATTTTTCAAGAAATTCTGTGTGTTTTTCTGCCTGGTATATGAGAGTTCACCATTTCTAGTAATGTATGATGAAGAAGGGCTTTATCATGACCAAGAGAAAAAATGAAAACCAAAAACTACAAAACTCAAAAATACAAAAAAAAAAAAAAAAAGGGAACGTGAGTTTTCTGGCTTGACAAATGATCAATACTGGATCAATCTCTTCTTACAACTCTTGCTCATATTTTACAGAGTAAATTTCCTAAACATGATCACACTTTTATCACTCTGTAGTACTTTACATAACATTGTTCCATATGAAATAAGAGAACTGGTTTCAATTTTCTTATCACATGTGGAATATTTCCTTAACCTAATTCCACTTATAAAATATTGGGTAAACATTAGATAGCAAGTACAGTTGGTTAACAATTAGACAATTGGGTTGCGAAATCCAGTTATACCTGCCCTGTGAAGGCAGAAGGAGGAGCAGAACCTGCTGAGACTGAGGAGAGACAGCAATGACTTCCAAACATCAGTATGTGGAGCTCAGTGATGGCCACTTCATTCCTGCACTGGGCTTTGGCACCTATAAACCTGAAGAGGTAACAGTAGCATGTTGGGTTGAGGGTTCAAATGAACGAAGAGAGAGGATGAATGGAATCCAATCTGGGTGGTCATGTTACTTGCTTCCTATGTGATTCTGAAGGGCTCACATGGGTCTCTGCTTCTCCAGACTAGAGAACTATTCCATATACAGGAGGGACAAATCATTGTCTGGTTTCAGTCTGTTCCACCAATTTAGTAAGGAGATGAAAGTCAGCACTTGGTGTGCACTGGTACTGGTTTCTGTTTATTTCTGTATTTTACAAAATCTTTTTTCCTTCCAATAAGGTAAGGTCCACAGACATTTGTGTAGCAAAATGTGCTAGAGATGAGAAGTACAGAATAACATGAAGGGAATCACTTTCTTTTCCCTCTGAGGTAGCCTGCAGCATTGTACAGAAAATGTTGGACCTGAGCTGAGTAGAATTTTTCATGTGCTCTCAACTGTTTGAAATTTACCTGAATGTATAATTACACATCCTGATATGTCAAACTGGGATCTCAAAAGGGTATTTATGAATTATTGGTCATGATTCATGTGTGTCGTATTGACAGATAACCCTCTGAAATGGGGCCTGCTAAGTTCGCAAGACTGGAAAGAATTTTATATTCAAATATCATCTTGTAATCACTTAAATGTATGATAAGGGACTATTCTCTGAATTCTCAATTTGAGCTTTTTTTCTTTTTCAAGACTTAAGGAAACATCCAGATAGCAAATATGAAGACCCATGACAGGGTTTGTGTAGATTGTAGGGCAAAGTGTCATGAAGGAGTCCCCGTACTCCAAGTGCTCTTATAACTAAAAAAGTCAGGGCTGGAATCAACTGAGGGCAGTAGGTCCAGGATGACATTCATTTTGATTTCATGGAAAAAGAAAGTTCTGAAAATTTTACAATAGGAAATAGTGGGTTTGATTAGACTTTTTATTATTTAACAGGTGAACTTTCAAATCATCTCTCAAATTTTGTAGAAGATGCAATAATTTTCAATTCAACTCATTCTATCTTGCTCAGAAGAGACTGGTGTAGCTTGAAGGACTGCCACTTTATGAATAAATGCTTATAAGTAGAGTATAATTTCTTATTTGTAAATTTATATCCTTAGATTATATATATATATATATATATTTTTTTTCCAGTCAGTGTTTAGTTCTGTCACATAGAGATACATTTGTGGCCAGTGGTGACATCACATATTGCTCTTCCTTCAAGAACCTATTTTCAATCTGGCCCATGGCTGGCATCTGGGAACATCGATTTTTCACTTTTTTGTAATACACAAAAATGCTGGCTGTCCCTAAAGGGTACAGACATTGGAGTTTATTCAAGTATTCTGCAGGCAGGTTCATAATCCTGTTTTTCCAGGTCATTGGGATAGGTTCCCCAATGACCAGAGACAATACCTGGAGACTGCATACAAGGCATAAGTCCTTAATGAGGAATGCTTAAGGAGAGGGCTCGGCAGTGAGAGTCTTGACAGAGAGCACCTCCCTCCCTCATGTTGCTTTGCCAATCAGGGATTCCTCTTCTTCATGACATTTTGTCCCGTGAAAGGTGGTTGGATGAGTGACACTTTTCCTTTCTACAGTGCCCTCATTTCCATCCCCATCACCAGGAAGAGAGAGGTTTTAAACTAAATTTTTAAAAATTTTTCATTTAAATATAATAGTAGAGTATATTTTCACATAGTTACCCAAACATGGAGGATATCTTTTCCTAGTTAGGATCCCAGGCTTGTGGATGTACATGATGTGGAGATTCATTGTGGTGTATTCACATATGAAGTTAAGTGAGATTCATTTCACAGGCTGTCTCATTCCCCTCCCCCTTCCTGTCCCTTCATTTCACTTCATCTAATCCTCTGACCTTCTATTCTTCCTTTCCTTTCCCCCTGACAACATCTAACTATCAGGCAGAATATTTGACCTTTGGTTTTTAAGGTCTGCTAATTTCACTTAGAATAACATTTTATAGACCCTTCCATTTACTAAAATATGTCATAAATACATTCTTCTTTACGACTGAGAAGTATTCCATTGTTAATATATGCTACATCATCTTCATCTATTCATCTATGAAGGGCACTTAGTTTGATTCCTTATTTTGGCTATTGTTAATTGAGTTGCTATAAAGATTGATGTGACTGCATCACAGTGTTATTCTAATTTTAACACCTTTGCATTCATATCAAGAAACCATAAAAAAGGGTGTAACTGTGGTTTCCATTCTTAGTTTTTTGAGGACTCTACCTACTGCTTTCCAGAATGGTTGCATCAATTTGCAGTTCCACCAGGAATGAATTGGTGTACATTTTTCCCTACATTTTCATCAACATTTATAGTTATCGTATTCTAGATTCTTGCCATTTTGACTGGAGTAATGTGAAATATCATTGTATTGTTCTTAAAATATTTTATTTGTTCAAATTACTTATACATGACTGTAGACTGTATTCACTCATTTGTTAAATCATACAAAAATGGAGATCAGTTTCTCATTTTACATATTGTAGGATCACATTGGTGATGCAGTGTTATATGTACATGAGAATAATGTCTGTTTGCCTCTACTATAATTTCTACCCCCATACTGCTTCCCTTCCCTTCATACTCCTCTACCTAATTTAAAATAAACCTATTCTTCCCTAGGGTCCCCCTCCTACTACTGTGAAATAACATCTGCATATCAGAGAAAACATTCAGCCTTAGTATGATATTCTCCAACTCCTCTCAATTACCAACAAATGCCAGAATTTTATTCTTCTTGAAAGCTGAGTAATCTTTCATTGTATATATATATCACCTTTTCTTCAACCATTTATCTGTTGAAGGACACCTAGTTTGGCTTAGCTATTGTGAGTTGAACTGCTATAAACATTGGCGTAACTGCATCACTATAGGGTGCTGATTTTAAGTCCTTGGGCTATACACCGAGGAATGGGATAACTGGGTCAAATGGTGATTCCATTCCAAGTTTTCTGAAAAGTCTTTTTACTGCTTTCCATAATAGTTGCATCAATTTTCATTCCCACCAGCAACATATGAATGTGCTCTTCCTCCACATCCTCACTGACATTGTTTGTTTATTGTATTCTTGATAATTAAAGCTTAACACCAAAAACAAAAAACAAAAAAACAAAAAACCCACAGATAATCCAAGCAACAATAAATGGGCTGAGGAAATAAACAGACATTTCACAGTTGAATACACATACAATTAATCAACAAATATATGAAAAAATGTTCAACATCTCTAATTTGGATTGAAGAAATCCAAATCAAAATGACTCTAAGATTTCCTCTCACTCCAATCAGTGTAGTTTTAATTTGCATTTCTCTAATTAATAGAGATGTTTAACATCTATTTCATGTACTCGTTGACGGTTTCTCCTTTTGTAAAGCATTTTTAAGATCCTTTGTCCATTTATTGATTGGGTTTTTGTTTTTATGATGTTAAGCTTTCAGAGTTCTTTGTATATTTTGCATATTGTCACTTTATTTTCAGTGTGGGTGGCAGAGATTTGTTGGTTATTAACTAAGGGAATCCCATACAAAGTGGATTTGAGATCATTACCACTAACACAAGACACAAAAGCACCACAAACACAAGACATGGTCAAAACTTGAGTTTTGTCAGTTCATTCCTTCTGCCCATGAAATTCAAAATTCATCTTTGACTATTCTCTTAAGTGTTACAGATGAGAAAAATGGGTATGCAAATTTCAGAGGACTAGACACTTATCATCTACTTAAGCCATCTGAGGAAAACATTGGAATATAAAATTCCTTTCAGTCCAATGAATTGTCCACTTTGCTCACTATATATTAAATCTCATAATATGATTCTAAAATTCTTTAGTTTATTCCTCTAGGTTCCTAATAGTAAGACAAAAGAGGCCACCAAAATAGCTATAGAAGCTGGATTCCGCCATATTGATTGTGCATATGCCTACCAAGTAGAAGAGGAGGTGGGACTGGCCATTAGAAGCAAGATAGCCGATGGCACTGTGAAGAGAGAAGACATATTCTACACCTCAAAGGTATTGTGCATGTGGTGTAAAAATTACTGCAATGTGATCCAAAGAAGTGAAAATATTGGGTGATCAGTTATTGGTGAAATGTGAATATTGGTACTACGTTTATTCACATATAAAACCGAGTATCAAAATAGAGAATGATTATGAATTGCTATTTACCGTCTCCAAATTTATAAATAAAAATTCCTTTACTTTCCTGAGTCTGCAATCACTACTGTAATTTTGTATTGGTTGTGGAATCAGATATAATCATGACAGCATCATGGTTTCATCGTCTGCAGGTGACGTTCTGAAAGTCCTTATCATTCTGAATAACAACTTTAACATTCCTTATTATCACAGAACAATTTTGGACAGTCAATTGGAACTAAAGAAGATATAGCTAAAGTGTCTTGATTTTTGTCTAGTATGTATTAAAATGTTTAAAATGCGTTTTTCCTTCAGTTTTGTAAATAAAAAAAAACCATTCTTTTCTGGTGAAATGAATGGATGAGATAGACTAGAAATAGTATTGCAATCTGTATGAAATGCAATTCAGAGATTCAAAAATGTTACTACTTGATAAAAATAATATCTTTTGAATAAGTCCTTCTATAGTTTGATCGGTTGACTAATAATAACCAAAAGTATTATGCAAGTCACATGAATAAATCAGATGAATGGAAACCCAAGACCTGAAGAGAATATCATCCCTGTGATCAACAGTATCCAAACAGGGGCTGGGGATATAGCTCTGTCGGTAGAGTGCTTGCCCCTCAAGCACAAGGCCCTGGGTTCAATCCCCAGCAATGCACACACAAAAAAATTTAAATAAACTCAAATATGGGTAACATGTTTTTTTTTTTTTTTTTTTTTGCAGTGCTGGGGATTTGAACCCAGACCAACTGAGCTATATCCCCAGCACTGGGTAACATGTTAATCTAGCACATTTTCCTTCCCTTAACCTCTGCAGCTATGGAGCACTTTTCATCGACCAGAGCTGGCCCAATCTTGCTTGGAAAGATCACTGAAAAAACTTCATTTAGACTATGTTGACCTGTATCTTATTCATTATCCATTATCAATGAAGGTAGGCCATTTGCATCATCAAACCTATTTACATTTCAGCCATTAGTATGACCATCATTACCGAATGTGGTTGAATTAAGTCTCAATTATAAATTTATATAAATCCATTTTTATAAATTATAGAAAGTCCAGGCCATTTAGATTCATGAGTAGAAGTAATCTTCAAAAATATCTGTGTCTATTTATCCATTATGTCTTCATTAGAAGAGGTTTGCTTAAATTTTGTCATAGTCTTTTCCATTGGTGGTAATAAGCTATAACATAAACTGTCATTGGGACAGTTCAATTTCATAGTCATTAATATTTGCTAGAGTCCCTTCATCTTCCAGAGTCAAATCAATCTTGAAAGAAACTTGATTGGTCACCTTAGCTACACATAAATATTTGTTGACACATGTGTGTTCAGGTAGATAAAGTATACTGTAGCCTGTGTCATCACTGAAATCCATTATTGGGGGGGATCCATCCCATGAAACCATGGACTCTCCCAGTGAAAGAGAGGTATTTCCACAGGGCAATGTATTGGGACAGGAAAAGTAACATAAGGCAAGGTGAATATAGAGGGATGCTCCACTTATTTCATGGAGTCTTGGAAGTTGTGTCCCATCCCATAGATACAACCAGAGTCATTGCTGTTCATGGACATATGAATTCAGCATGATTGCTGTCCTGATCACTTCTATTTCAGCCAGGGGAAGAGCTTTATCCAAGAGATGAAAATGGAAAACTAATATATGACACCGTGGATCTCTGTGCCATATGGGAGGTGAGTGTCTGAAGGCGTGACCACACAGGGCAGCATACAGGTCATGCTTTCTCCTGAAATTTTGTGTTTAGAAATCATTATTTTTAAAAAAGATTTTTTGTTGTTGTTTGGGGAGGAATGCACTACTGGAATATAACGGTGGGAAATAGAGCAGAAGAACTGACGATAGTGAGGACTTGCAAATCCTGCCTCCACCTGCAGTAATGCCTGATTCCCTAAAGAGACACAGGAATGCTTTCTGTGGCTGTCACTCCCTTGCTCTATCATCATTACCATTTTTGTTCTCTCAGCAATCAATTCAGCCTGGTTTGTTGTCATTTCTTTTTTTCTTCAGTCTTGACATTTTTCCTCTTAACAGTTCTCTCTTGCATTTATATTGACACAGTCAACTGTAGAAATGACTTTTCACAACCCCTTTCTCCCAAGGCCATGGAGAAGTGTAAGGATGCAGGATTGGCCAAGTCCATCGGGGTGTCCAACTTTAACCGCAGGCAGCTGGAGATGATCCTGAATAAACCAGGCCTCAGGTATAAACCCGTCTGCAACCAGGTGAGACCCCTGAGCCTCAGCACCATCTCTTATTCATTCCTTGTTTATGCACCACTGCCAGGTGTCCATTTGTCCCCTCCCCAAGTTCATTTGCATTTTTAGAGCAGAAGAGTCTAAGATTAGTGCCATTGTCTTGGAGGGTGTGCTGGATTCTCAATTGTATATCTGCTGGTTGATTGCTTATTGAAATTGAGGGGAAGATCTTAGTACCTAGTTTATGTAGGAATCTGCTGATGTAAAGGTGTTCAAGGAGGAGAGTGGTTATTCATCAGACTTAAGGGATAATTGAGCTTGTCCTTGACCAATAATGGATGACCTGACTGGATGTGTGAGTGGGTTGTGGAGGGAATTGTGTGTAGGAAAGAATGCTAGCACACCTGAAAGGGCAGCAAGAAGAGTAAGTGAAAAGGGAAGATCAGTAGTCAGGGTATGCTTGGAGGTTGAGTGCCAGAGTTCTTGTTTCCTCTTATTTCAGCTTTCTGGACCCAGAGGCACAGTTACAGGAAAAGTAAAGCAGAGTTTGTGAAAGTTAAAGGACCAGAAGAAGTTCCTTGTTTATGGTGATGCTGATGGTGGATGAAATCCATATTCAGGAACTTCAAACAGAATATACAGTTGGCCAGAATATACAGGCGACTCCGTATTACTTTCTTTCTTCCATGCTTTCTGATATCAAATCAACTGTTTAATCACATCAATTCTTTGCAAGTTTCATTCTCTACCTTACTTTTTGACCACTTTCAGTCATGGAGTACTGCACTTTGCTTTCAAAACAGAGATCATAAAAATCATAAATTTCATATATGTTGATAGTGTCATAAACTTCAAATATTAATGTTAATAAATTGAAAATTATTATACTTATATTATATACTTATATCATTATATTTACACAAATTTTTTACCATAAAATTTTCCAAGCATACAGAAAAATTGAAAGTATGATATATTAATCCATATTTCCCACTCAGGTTCACTGCTAGATGTTTACTTGTGTGGTATGTGCACATAGTTATGTTTGATATTACGCTGAGTGTCATCAAAGTAAATTGTAGACTATACTATTCACTTTTAAAGGCTTCAGAGAACATCATCTAGGACTGCAGTTGATCTTTCACATAGCACATTTCCTTTACTATGTCTCAAGTTTAGTAAGTCACTCACATCATCCAAACATAGTCTAAATTCACATTTCCCATTGCTTTTCAAAAGTATCTTGTATAGTTATTTCTCTTTTCCAGGTTGCAACTCTGATTCACATGTTGCTTTCTGTGATTTTTCATAAAATATTTTCACACAGAATTTTCACCTATTGTGTTTCCTCATAATATTGAATCAATATTTTATCCAAGTATCTTATATCCTTTAGGTCTTTACATTCCCATTTTCAGTGAGTTAGAAGTCAGACTTGAATTCTTTTTATAAATCAAGGTTCTGGCAGAGTGGTCCTCAGTTACCTGTTTTTGAATCACACTACAAAAAATTCACACATTTTGCTCAGGGTTTATTGGAAATGACAAGAAAATGGAAAAGAGGACACTCATGTAATACAGAGAATTCTCTCAGAGAGGAGATGGAAGGCACACCCATCAGTCTCCCAGTTTTATTATGAATCCCATGGAAGATTTCATATTCCTGCTCAGGTTCCTCTCTTGATTTTGACTGACGTCAAGTTGCCTCAGATTTCCAAGTCTCCATTTGTGCATTCCCTTGTTCTGCAGAGGGGAGATTTTCAAGTTGGGCATCACTTTGGCCCACACTGACTGGATCTAATTGAAGCTGGTTCTTACAGATTTTAGCTACAGTGAATTAGTCTAAGCTCCCTGAGTTGTGGAATCTGATTTTTTTTTTGTTTATTTTTTTTGCTTTGATGAACAAATTCACCTAAATGTCACCTGAAGAATATCTACCAATTGTCCTTCCAACTTATTTTCAGGAGTCATTGATCAAATTCTTGTTTTCTGACACAATTTAAAGCATCACTTTCAATTTTTTAAAAAAGAATCAGCTTCTTTGTCCTTGAAATTTTACTTTCATATTAACTTTAGCATTTAGTAGAATGAGATACCTTCTCTCTTCTCCACTGCAGGTAGAATGTCATGTTTATCTTAACCAGAAGAAACTGCTGGACTTTTGCAAATCAAAAAACATTGTTTTGGTTGCCTATGGTGCTCTCGGAACTCAAAGAGACAAAAAATGGTAATAAGAACATCAGGGAGTTTGCCTAAAAATGACATTGTTGTTGAACTATTTACAATTCTACAAGACTCAGATTTTGGAAGATTATTCTCATTTGACTCAGAGACAGGGGATAAATTACTTTTCTGAGAAGGTCCCATAAGACACTTATGCTATTCTAGGCAGTGCAATTGAGGTTTCCAATTAAGATAGGCATTTGGATTTCAGGAAAAATACTTTTGGATTCAACTCATAGTAAACCCCTTAGACACTCCAGTGAAAAACAGAGAAATAAATGAAAATCTCCTAACTCACTTGTTCTCTGGACGTCAGCATTTCTGTCTTTCCTTCCAGGGTTGACCAGAGCTCCCCAGTTCTCTTGGATGATCCAGTTCTTGGTGCCTTGGCAAAAAAGCACAAGCGATCCCCAGCCCTGATTGCCCTCCGCTACCAGCTGCAGCGTGGGGTAGTAGTTCTGGCCCAGAGCTTAAAGGAAAATGAAATAAAAGAGAACATTCAGGTATATAAAATGACTGTGGGCATTGGGGTTCTTAAATAGAATCCTTCACATGTATGCTTTTTTGAAACATAATGACATTTGGACCAAATTACTTTCTTCAGCACCTGTGATTTCAGGTGCACACCACAGTATATTCTCCTAGTGTACAATGGGACGGACAGTTTAGCTGGATAGAATTAGGAGAGCAAAAAGCACAGAGATGTGGTTTTCACCATTAGTATCCATGTATTTTGTAACCATTGCAAGGGACATCTTTGTATTAATTTTTAGAAATGAAAATTTGTATTGGGTGATTTTAATTTTATAAGTGATGATTTTATTTTTAATTTCTCCAAATTCTCAGTGTATTTTAACATTCATATACTTTCATTTTGAATTTTTTTCACGTGTCTACTGTCATTTTATGAATTGCCTACTTATTTTCTTTTCCTTTATTTTATTTTTTATTGTAAACAAATGGGGTATAACTTGTTTCTCTGCTTGTACATGAAGTAGAGGCGTACCAGTTGTGTAATCACACATTTACAAAGGGTAATGGTGTTTGATTCAATCTGTCATTTTTCCTTCCCCCCACTCCTCCCACCCCTCTTTTCCCTCTATACAGTCCCTCCTTCCTCCATTCTTGCCTCCCTCCCACCCCCCATTATGTATCATCATCTGCTTATCAGCAAGATCATTATCCTTTGGATTTTTGAGATTGGCTTATCTCACTTAGCATGATATTCTCCAATTTCATCCATTTGCCTGCAAATGCCATCATTGTATTATTCTTTATGACTGAGTAATATACCATTGTATAAAAATACCAGTTTCTTTTCCATTGATCAACTGAGGGGCATCTAGGTTGGTTCCACAATCTGGCTATTGTGAATTGAGCAGCTATCAACATTGATGTGGCTGCATCACTGTAGTATGCTGATTTTAGTCCTTTGGGTGTAGGCCAAGGAGTGGGATAGCTGGATCAAATGGTGACTCCATTCCTAGTTTTCTAAGGAATCTCCACACTGCTTTCCAGAGTGGCTGCACTAAGTTGCAGCCCCACCAGCAATGTATGAATGTACCTTTTGCCCCACATCCTCGCCAACACCTATTGTTGCTTGTATTCTTGATAATAGTCATTCTAATTGGAGTCAGATGGAATCTTAGGGTAGTTTTGATTTGCATTTCTCTTATTACTAGAGATGTTGAACATTTTTTCATATGTTTGTTTATTGCTTGTAGATCTTCTTTGTGAAGCCTCTGTTCATATCCTTAGCCCATTCATTGATTGAGTTATTTGTATTCTTGGTGTAGAGTTTTTTGAGTTCTTTATATATTCTGGAAATTAGTGCTCTATCTGAAGTATGAATGGCAAAGATTTTCTCCCACTCTGTAGGCTTTCTCTTCGCATTGCTGATAGTTTCATTTGCTGAGAGAAAGTTTTTTGTTGGAATCTATACCAGTTATTGATTGTTGCTTTTATTTCTTGTGCTATGGGAGTCCTGTTAAGGAAGTCTGATCCTAAGCAGACATGTTGAAGATTTGGACCTACTTTTACTTCTGTAAGATGCAGGGTCTCTGGTCTGATTCCAAGGTCCTTGATCCATTTTGAGTTGAGTGTTGTGTGGGGTGAGAGATAGGGGTTTATTTTCATTCTGCTGCATATGGATTTCCAGTTTTCCCAGCACCATTTGTTGAAGAGGCTATCTTTTCTCCATTGCATACTTTTGGCACCTTTGTCTAGTATGAGAAAACTCTATTTATTTGGATTCATGTCTGTGCCCTCTATTCTGTACTATTGATCTACCTGTCAATTTGGTGCCAATACCATGCTGTTTTTGTTACTATTGCTTTGTAGTATAGTTGAAGTTCTGGTATTGCGATACCCCAGCTTCATTCTTTCTGGTAAGGATTGCTTTAGCTATTCTGTTTTTCTTATTCATCCAGATGAATTTCATAATTCCTTGCTCTATTTCTGTGAAGTATGTCATTGGGATTTTAATTGGAATTGCATTGAATCTGTATAGCACTTGTGGTAGTATGGTCATTTTGACAATATTAATTCTGCTTGTCCAATAACATGGGAGATCTTTCTATCTTCTAAGTTTTTCTTTAATTTCTTTCTTTTGTGTTCTCATTGTAGAGTTCTTGCATCTCTTTTGTTAGATTGATTTCCAAGTATTTTATTTTGTTTTGAGGCTATTGTGAATGGGATAGTTTTCCTAACTTCTCTTTCTGAGAATTCATCACTTATGTATAAAAATGCATTAGATTTATGAGCATTGATCTTGTAATCTGCTACTTTACTGAATTCACTTATGAGTTCTGAAAGTTTTCTGGTGGAATTTTTTGTTCTTCTAAATATATAATCATGTCATCAGCAAAGAGGGATAGTTTGAGTTCTTCTTTCCTATTTGTATTCCTTTAATTTCTTTGGTCTCTCTAATTGCTTTGGCTATGGTTTTGAGGACAATGTTGAATAGAAGTGGTGAAAGAGGGCATCCCTGCCTTGTTCCAGTTTTTAGGGGGAATGCTTTCAGTTTTTCACCATTTAGAATGATATTGGCCATGGGCTTAGAATAGATGGCCTTTACAATGTTAAGGAATGTTCCCACTATCCCAGCTTTTTCTAGTGTTTTGAGCATGAAGGGATGCTGTATTTTTTCAAATGGTTTTTCTGCATCTATTGAAATAATTATGTGATCATTGACTTTAAGTCTGTTGATATGGTGAATGACATTTATTGATTTCCGGATGTTGAACCAACCTTGCATCCCTGGGATAAAGCCCACTTGATCATGGTGAACTACCTTTTCAATATACTTTTGTATGCAATTTGCTAAAATTTTGTTGAGAACTTTTGCATTGATGTTCATTAAGGATATTGGTCTGAAATTTTCTTTCCTCGATGTGTCTCTGTCTGGTTTAGGTATCAGGGTGATATTGACTTCATAGAATGAGTTTGGAAGGGTTCCTTCCTCTTCTATTTCATGGAATACTTTGAGTATTGGAATGAACTCTTCTTTAAAGATTTTGTAGAACTCGGAACTCGGCTGAGAACCCATGTGGTCCCGGACTTTTCTTTGTTGGTAGGCTTTTGATGACTTCTTCTATTTCATTACTTGAAATTGATCTATTTAAATTTTGTATGTCCTCCTGGTTCAGTTTGGGTAATTCATATGTCTCTAGAAACCTGTTGATGTCTTCAAGATTTTCTATTTTGTTGGAGTATCGATTTTCAAAATAGCCTCTAATTATTTTTGTATTTCAGTCATGTCTGTAGTGATATTTCCTTGTTCATTCTGAATTTTAGTAATTTGAGTTTTCTGTCTCCTTCTCTTTGTTAGTGTGGCTAAAGGTTTATCAATTTTGTTTGTTTATTCAAAGAACCAAATCTTTAGTTTGTCAATTTTTTCGATTGTTTCTTTTGTTTGAATTTCAATGATTTCAGCTCTGATTTTAACTATTTCCTGTCTTCTACTACTTTTGGTGTTGCTCTGTACTTCTTTTTCTAGGACTTTGAGTTGTAGTGTTAGGTTGTTTATTTGTTGATTTTTTTCTTCTTTCATTGAATGCGCTCCATGAAATAAATTTTCCTCTATGTACTGATTGCATAGTGTCCTAGAGATTTTGATATGATGTATGTTTGTTTTCATTTACCTCTAAGAATTTTTTTCATTTTCCTCCCGATATCTTCTGTTATTCATTCATCATTCAATAGTGTATTATTTTATCTCCAGGTATTGTAGTAATTTCTGTTTTTTATTTTGTCATTTATTTCTAATTTCAACCATTATGATCTGATAGAATTCAAGGTAGTATCTCTGTATTCTTGTATTTGCTAACAGTAGCTTTGTGGCATAGAATATGGTCTATTTTAGAGAAGGATCCATGTGCTGCTGAGAAGAAAGTGTATTCGCTCTTGGTTGGATGGTATATTCTATAAATGTCTGTTAAGTCTAAATTATTGATTGTGTTATTGAGATCTATGGTTTCTTTGTTCAATTTTTGTTTGGAGGATCTTTCCAGTGGTGAGAGAGTTCTGTTAAAGTCACCTAGTATTATTGTGCAGTGATCTATTTAATTTCTGAAATTGAGAAGGATTTGTTTGACATACATGTATGAGCCACTGTTTGGGGCATAGATATTTATGATTGTTATGTCTTGCTGATTTATGCTTCCTTTAAGCAATATGAAATGTCCTTCTTTACCCTCTGACTAACTTTGGCTTGAAGTCCACATTATCTGATAGGAGGATGGATACTCTGGCTTTTATGCTGAGTCTATGTGCATGGTATGTTTTATCCCATCCTTTCACCTTTAGTCTATGGGTATCTCTTTCTATGAGATGAGTCTCTTGCAGGCAGCGTATTGTTAGATTTTTCCTTTTAATCCAATCTGCCAGTCTATGGCTTTTGATTGAAGAGTTCAGGTCATTAACATTCAGGGTTATTATTTTGATATGATTTGTATTCCCGGTCATTTGGCTCATTTTTGTTTTTTGACATGATTTGGTTTCTCCTTTATTTGGCTATTCCTTTAGGGTAGTTCCTCCCTTTCCTGATTTACATCATTTTTTTTCATCTCTTCATCATGGAATATTTTACTGAGTATGTTCTGTAGTGCTGGCTTTCTTTTTGTAAATTCTTTTAGCTTTTGTTTATCATGGAAGGATTTTATTTTGCCATCAAATCTGAAGGTAAGTTTTGCTGGGTATAAAATTCTTGGTTGGCCTCCATTTTCTTTCAGGGCTTGAAAAATGTTGTTCCAGGCCCTTCTAGCTTTTAGGGTGTGGATTGAAAACTCTGCTGATATTCATATTGGTTTCCCTCTGAATGTAATTTGATACTTTTCTCTCACAGTCTTTAAAATTCTGTCTCTATTTTGTATGTTAGGTATTTTCATTATAATGTGCCTTGGTGTGGGTCTATTGTAATTTTGTACATTTGGAGTCCTATAAGCCTCTTGCACTTGATTTTCCATTTCATTTTTCAGATTTGGGAAATTTTCTGATATTATTTCATTGAATAGATTATTTATTCTTTTGGTTTGTTTCTCTATGTGCTCCTGAATCCCAATAATACTCATATTTTGCCTTTTCATGATATCCCATAATTCTTGTAGATTCTGTTCATGATTTCTTACCATCTTCTCTGTTTGGTCAACTTTGTTTTCAAGATGAAATATTTTTTCTTCAATGTCTGAGGTTCTGTTTTCCAGGTGTTCTATCCTATTAGTTATGCTTTCTGTGGAGTTTTTAATTTGGTTTATTGTTTCCTTCATTTCAAGGATTTCTGTTTTTTTTTTTCAGTATCTCTAATTCTTTATTGAAATGATATTTTGCTTTCTGCATTTGCTCTTTTAACTGTTGATTGGTGTGATCATTCAAAGCCTGCATTTGCTCTTTCATCTCATTGTTTGCTTCTCTGATCATTTTAATTATGTACATTCTGAACTTTGTTTCTGACATTTCTTCTGCCATGCTGTCATTGGATATTATTGCTGTAGCATCTAGGTTTGTTTGGGACATTTTCTTCCCTTGTTTTCTCATATTGCTCAGATAACTACCCCTGTGGTAGTGAAACTCTGAGATATTGTCAATTTTCTCTATTGACTTATAGTGTCCCTTTAGATTTCCAATAACTCACTTCCTAGCCTTTAATAGCCTGAAATCTTGGAGGAACTTGATAATGCAGTGATCCACAAGGAAGCTGCCCCTTTAGGGGTGGCGGCCCTCAGGTGGGGTATATTCCCTGCTAGTGGGCAGAGGCGCCTCCACTTGTTGACTAATAGTCAGTCAAAGGGGGACTAGACTGTGGGCTGTGGCATGGCTGGTCTGTGCCTGTGTTTCTGGTTCTACCGCCCTGGTGGGAAAGCCTCACCTGACGGGGAAGTTCATCCAGTGGGGAGGTGTCGCTGTGCAGCTTTCCTGTGAGAAGTTCCCTTTGGTCCAGAACTACTGCCTGCACTTGGCAGCCCTCCTCTGCAATGTTCCCTGGGTCCAGAACTACCACCTGGGCTGGGGAGCCTGGACTTGCGAGGGACTCTCTCACTGGGCGGCCCTCCTACCACCAGGGCCAGGGAGCCTCGCCCTGAAAGTGAGTCTCTCGCTGGGTGGCCTCCTCTGAGAAGCCGCCTGCAGTCTGGGTAAACCGCTCCAGCGGGGGAGTCTCGCGGAGCAACTCTACTCCACCAAGTTCCCTGCATTCCGGGACTACCGCCCATCCAGGGAGCTCTGAGTTGGGAACTCCGACTCTCTCAATACCTCCTCTTCTTGAATCCTGAATTGCCTATTTAAATGGTTGTTCATCTATTCATTTTCAAGTAGAACTTTTTTGAACTACTCTTTAGAGATGATACAACACAAACAACCCTTAATATTGACATTAGTACAAAAGGCTTTCGTTTACCTCATGATTCTAAGGTTGGACTCTTTGCTTTGGCTCAGTGTGAACTCAGTGAATGTCTTACTGGCTTCTCTTGTATTTGTATTTGTAATAATCTCTCCTGTGAATCTGGAGAAGAGTGTGATCCCTCTGCTTCCATCTGCCTTGCTCTGTTGTCGGTGTGTCTGAGCTTCCCTCTACAGAACTTTACAAGCATCTATTGATGACTCAGGTTTGAGCTCATCACATATCACTGTCCCTAGCTAGTGAATGGATCCTTTTAGAGCCTTCTCATCCCTAGGCTCAGAATGGGCATATCAGTGTTTCTGCCCAGTTCTAATGGCCAATGCACATTATGGACCATGTACGACTTTGGAGGTGGGGAAATAAACCCTGTCTCTTATGAAAGAAGCTGCAAATTCAGATAGGAAAGAGTTTAGATTTTGAGAGATGTGAGTAACTGGGAGAGTATTTTGGTAAATAATTGACCACATTAATATGTTTTGGATATAGTTTCTCAGATTCAGATATACTTGGTGAATTATGTTCTCCCAGAATTCTACTTGTGCTTCCATTCTCCTGTTGGCATATATTCCTTTGCTTATTGTTGTCTTCATGCCTTGACTCTGGTTGATGTGTTTTGTCATATTCCTTATATTTGAACCTCAACAATTATCTATTACATTACTTTACAAAGTGTTATAGTCTTTAAATCCAAATTTAATTCAAGTGTGTTTTTTACCATTATGAAAAGAAGGGTCAATATACACACATAAACTTTTAAATGATTAGCTAAACTTCCCAGCAACAGGAACTACATTTCTTGCTACACTTCTGTCATCCATGTTCTTGTTTGGTCATTTACATAGTCTTAACTACAGTGGAAAGTCAGACTTTCTGGCCTAGTTTTCAAAGCATTTCCTTACTTCTTCACTCATTGAAAAATATCCTGCCTATTGTAGATTGATCTACTACAAAGAATTTAGAATCACTTTATCAATCTTTCCCCAGATTGTCATTGTTTGCTTGATATTGCATTGGAACTCTCACCAAACTTGAACAGAAACTGTTTTGAAATATTGAAGATTCCTACCCATGATTGTGATATAAGTTTCCAATATTTAGCTAGTCACATATCATATTGAAATAAAAGTCTAACTTTCATTATCTTTCAGAACTTGATGTCTATGATTTCATGACCTCCTTTTGTTTGACTTTCATTATCTTTCAGAACTTGATGTCTATGATTTCATGACCTCCTAGCTTTGAGTGTCTGGGCTGGGAAATCAACTCAGAGCTGGAGTTGTATTTCTTTAAATATGACCTGTCATTTTTCTCTTGGAGCCTTTAATATCCTCCCTATTTTTTATGTTAGTCATTTTCATAATAATGTACATTGGTGAGCATCTGTTGAAATTTGACTTATTCGGATTCTTGTAAGCCTCCTGTGTCAGGTTTCCATTTTCATTCCTTAGGTTTGGGATATTTTGTGGTATTATTTCATTGAAAAATTGTGCAGTGCATTTTTTTGTATCTCAGAGACATTTTCTATACCAGGTTGCTCCATATATCTTGGAAATCGTGTTCATGGTGTCTTACATATTTTCTCCATTGTCAACTTTATATTTTAGATTATGGAATTTTTCTTCATTGCCTGAAATTCTGCTTTCTAAGTGGTGTAGTGTGTTGGTGATGCTTCCCATTGAATTTTTAATTTTGTTTATTTATTCTATCATTTCGAGGATTTCTGCTTGATTTTTTTCAGAATCTCTCTTTATTGAAGTGATATTTCACTTCTTGTGTTTCCTCCGTCCTTTGCTGCTTTCATCATCAGTTAGCTGGAAGATCAGTTAACTAAGCATGTTCAAAACTCCTCTGACATTTCTTCCACTGGTAATGGATTCTGTTATTAGAGTATCTTGGTTTGTTTGGAGAAATTTCTTACCTTTCTTTTTCATTTTATTTGTGTGTCTACCCATCAAATGGTATGAATCTCAGACAGTAGATTTTCTAATACATAGCCCTATAGTGTCCAAGGTTTCCAGTGCCTCCCTATTTAGATGGAGAGAAAGAATAAGAGCAAGCAACTAAACAATATATAGCATGAGCCTAAATACTTCCTGTTATGACATCTACAGTGTAATCACAATAAAGACAAGAGACAGGCACAGTTATTGCGCACAACAAAAACTTTTAGTTTGCAAAAGGGTTTATAATTCCAAATGATGGACAGGGAGAGAACAGAGGTGATGTCGGATATGAGGAGTAGGACAAAAACGGAGAGAAGGTAGAAGTAACAAAATAAAGGAAGTGTGAAAGAGAGAACAAAGAGATTTGACATTAGCAGAAGAAAAGAGAGGAAGATTCATTGGCAACAGACAAGTGAGAAAAAAGTAAAATTTAAATAATTAATAATTAGAAGTAAAATAATAAAAAAACAAAACTGAAATATACTTATAAAACATCCTAGTCTCCAAAAAAACCGGTCCACTAAAAAGAAGTGGTTTCAAGAATGTTACAGATGAGAAAAAAAATATGTGTAAATGTGCATGGAACAATAATGTCACATTATCAGAATAATGAATAAAGGAAGAAAAGGAAAGAAAGAAAAAGAGCTTAATGAAAAGTTAAAAAACTGCATCTCTTGGAGTTATGTTTCTCAGCGGTTATGTTTGGTTGTTTGGAGAATGATACTTGATCCAGCCTCATGGAGGTATTGCTAGGGTGAGACAGGTAATCCAAGAGAACCAACATCTGGAGACAGGGATAAGGCTTAGGTAGACTCTCAACTCTTACTGAATGGAATTTGTCTGGAGATTTTAAATCATTACATCTCTAGGTCCTAGTAATCTCTGGTCCATGTTGGAAGAGTGTACACCAGGAGTGTGCCCTGGGCTTCACTCATACAGTAGAGGAGTCAATTTTTAGTCCACTATGTCCCATGGGGACTGCATGGTTCTTGGTCTTTGGAATCTCCAAACTCCATTTTTCCAAGTCCCCACACTTTCAAATTCCCAGCCAGGTCAATGTCTCACTGCAGGTCCTAGAAGCAGCAAGATTGCCAGGGTAGAGAGCCAGGCGGGTTTTCACAAACAGGTGTTCCCTCTGTAACACTCTCTCCGTTTTTGATTTTCTAATCATCAGTAGGCATACTCTATATTGTCCATGTGTGTTTGCTAGGTCTGTATATTGGGCCAGATTTGGGTTTTCCAGGAACTGGTTCCCTCAGCTGCTAGCTCCATGCACCCCTTCTGAAAAACGATTCCTTCCTTGTCCTCCACATGTCACCATGTGAGATGAGGATTCCTTCCCACACTAGGATATTGTCCAGAGAAAGTTTTAGTTTAGTTGGGCAGTGTTGTTGATCTTTAAACTTTCCTTACCCAGACATTTCTCAGTTCTCTAAATATATGGATTTCTTTAATTCCCTTGTGCCTCCTCTGTGGTCATGGAGGGACCACTGTAGCTGTTGCCTCCAGTCATAGCAGTGTCTGTGTTGCAGGGGATTTCTTCCTTCTTTCTTTATATTTTATTATATTCCTCTTCATGAGTCCCCAATCTATTTAGAGTGTCCAAAAGGAAATTCCAGAAAAGTACCCCTGTGTTTTTGTTTACCCACTTTGCTAAGAAGATGCCTATCTGAATTTTTGGTCATGCCTTGGAAGAGCCAGGAAATTGACCTTATCCATTCAGTGAATTTGAAAGCTTTCTGCAGTAAATTTCTCTATGAAGGCATTTGTATATAATCTGTTAGATTCTTTGCCTTCATTGCCTGTTTCACAGGACATAATTTGCATTTTAAAAATTCCAGACAAATTGTCGAATAAAATTATTGTTGAAGTTTGAAATGATCACTAATGGACATAGAAATCAAACTGTAGCTGGGCATGGTGGCTCATGCCCATAATCCTAGCAGCCACAAAGCCTGAGACAATAGGATCTCAAGTTCACAGTCAGCCTCAGCAAAAGTGAGGTGCTAAGAAACTCAGTGAGACCCTGTCTCTAAGTAAAACACAAAATAGGTCTGGGGATTTTACTCTGGGTTTAAATGTTCCTGAGTTCAATCCCTTGTAACTTCCCTCACCAAATGAAGTCACTGAGTATCCTTGAAAATTATTGAATTATCTTACATATTTCAAAATGTTGTCTATAGTATTTTTGGGGCTCTTTTAAATACATAGTACTGTAATCTTTGAATAATATTAGCTTTATTTTGCTACAGTTTCTGTTTGAGATCTCTTTTTGTCTGTAGTTGGTGCAGTTGCAATATATTAAATGTCAGAAATAATTTATTTTTAAATTTTGCCTATTATTTATTGACCATTTGAGTGTTTTGAATGATATCTTCAATAAGTTTTGGAAACTTCTCAGATACTGCAAATGTTTCTGCAACAATCTGATTTAATTGGACTTTATTGGAATTTCAGTATTGGCAGTATGTGGCTAAAAAGTTTCTACTTCTGTGATAGGTTTTTGATTTGAGTTGACTTCAGAAGACATGAAAGACCTAGATGACTTGAACAGAAATTTACGATATCTTCCTGTTGAGTTGTAAGTAACTTTGGTAGATATGTGGCCTTTGTTTGTTGTCATTTCAAGTCTTTCTCTCCTTTTCAGTGCAGTTTTGATCAGAACCCAGACACTGATTTGCCTGTCAAAGGCTTTCATTGATGCTGTTTGGAGAATATTTGGTTTTGAGTTTGAAAATGTAGACCTCTCAATGCAGAGGACAAAGTAGATTTTGAGGAGGGATCAAAAGCAAAGGATGAGTGTGCAGAAAAAATATCCTTGTTTCATGGAATTGATAGTCTTGAAAAATGTTTACTCCTTCTTGATGCTTTATGGTTCCAGAGTCTTACAGTGCATGTACATTTTATATGAGGGTAAACAAGTAATATATATCCCTTATACCTGTGGTAATGTTAATTTGTAATAGAAAAAAATGTGATGATGTTTGAGAGGGGATTAGATAATCCATGATTACATGTTCTTAAAAATTGGAAGGTATATTGTTATCATTTCTAATATTTTTTTAAATGTAGATGAAAATGAAGGACAAAGTTGGAATATAATGTCAAGAGACAGTAGCAAGCAACTGGCAATTCTTGCCACCTATTAAATATTTCAAGATGTAATGATTTTCTCTTGTATTGTTACTAGTGTATAGAGATCTAAATAGTATTTGTGAGCTCCAGTAAATTTCAGGTCCATCTTATAAGCAACATTCTTTCCTTATCTGAATCTAGCTCCAGGTTACCTGTGATGGGCAGTGAGTGAATAATTAATGACTTAGTTAAGTGGAAGTAAAATTGCTAACAATATATTGTACAACTAAAATAGTATTTGTACTGATCAATATTTGAACTTGTTCTTATATTAAACATGGAATCAATGGATGTGCCATCCTCCACAAAATTAAGGAAGTTTAAGTGGAACAATCTGTTTTCACTGAGAGTATAAAATAAAAGATATTATTGCTTTGATGTATTTCTTTGATAAGCAAGATGAATATGAGTGAATTCTTTCTCTAGGTGTTCTTGTGTTCTGTTCTAGAAAAGGGAATTTAATACAAATAATTGAGATATAACTTAAAAACATTTATTTTATAGCTATGTTCATGAAAGTAGGAATGGCAGATTCTCCAACCAGTCAGAAAATATAAAGGAGCTCTTTAGGTTTCACTGGTTTACCCCTGTGGAAATGGAATCAGTGACTGCTACCCATTTTTCTTTCTCATTTTAGTATGACTGACCATCCACATTATCCATTTGCTGATGAATATTAACATGAACACCTTTGTCATGACTTCAAATATTATGCCTTGTATCAACAGAGATGTAAGAGATGGCTCAGATGCTGTTGAATATACACATCTTCTTAGCAATTGCCATTGTGCTACAGCAAAGCTGAACACTCCAGGCACCAAATTTTCATCAATTTTTGAAAATAAAATAAAGTCATTTTCATCAAGATTCTTATTCTCACTGTCTCTGTTACATTTATGATTATTTTCTTTCTGACCAATTATAAACAAAATCTAATTGACTACCTATCTCCAAGCATAGGTTTGGAGGTGATAATACATTTCTGGGGTAGGAGAATGTAGGAGTTCTTAGGCTTGAGGGAAGTTGCCTTGATTCTTATTAATCAGTGTTTCTCTAGCTCATGGAGTAACAAGAAAACACATGGAATTTAGATCATCATTCACCATCTGCAAAATGAAGCACACATGGCAAGGAGGAGAAGTATTCCAAATTCCCTTCCTGTAGCTCAAGAATCAGAGCTCCTGGAAACTGGGGAATAAAGTTATCCTTTCAGACATTCACCAGGGAAGTAAGAGGAATACTGACCTGGAAAAAGCATGAGGAGTCAGATGTGTAAAGGTTGTAAAGGGCAGGGTTGGACATTTCTCTGCTTGGGAACTCTGATCAAAATTCTTTTTCTTTATGGTTCAAAATAATTATACATAGTAGTGAGCTCCATGATGCCAAATTCATACGTGCACATAACATTTGATTAACCTCATACCTCAAGAACTTCCCCTTCATGCCCGCCTCCCTCCCCCAATCTGCTTCCTCTACTTCCAGATCTTCCTACTATTATTGCGATTTACTTAATATGATATGCATATACATGTATATATGTTGATGATTTGATTTATTGATATACTGTGGCATATGCATTCATGGAAATAGCATATTATGGTAGACTTCATTCCCCAATTACTTCCCCATGCTTTCCTTCCATTTTTTCCTCCCTCCTTCCTCTTGATTCCTTTCCTTTACTCTGTCAGTCTTCTTTGTAGCAAATGTTCTTTTCATAAATATATTCTGTGGACAAAAAGGACATTTTTCCTTACTTTCTCCAATGCCATAGCTGGAGACATGATCAGCATTAAAAATAAAAGCTGAAACAACTTTAATTACAATATGTTTGAAAATGTTTTTGTCGACTAGGATACGTTCATGGAAAGAAATCTCATAAATCACTTGGACATTTAGAAAATAGAGTGTTGTGACCAAATGTTGAACTAGTAAAGACCGAGTTTCTCCCACAGACACATCAAGAAAACCTTAGATTCTGGTGAATTCACATTGCAAAATTCTATAAACAGTCTGTTGTTTACAGCAACAAAAAAGCCCACAATGAAGAAAAATGAGATTAGAAGTGGCAGACGATTCAGAATTCTTTTGCCTGCGATTGCCAAAGCTGCCTCACACAGCGTGTTCTTGATCCACAGGCATGTCAACAGAGTCATCCATTTCTTGTCTCAACGAAAGGTGACTGTACTAAATGTCACTACCATGAGGTACTTACATGGTGGGTGGAAGGTGAACAGCACACCATTTTGGTCACCTGGTCACCAGACCCTCAGTCCATTTCCAACTCCAACTGCAGAAATTTCTTTTATTGGTTTTTGTTTTGTTTGTTTTGTTTTGTTTTTGGTGTGCATGTGTACCAGGGATTAAATGATTAAACTCAGGGACACTGGACCACTGAGTCACATAAAAAAAAACTTTGGAATATACTGGGTAGAAAACCTGTGCTTGGGATCTTAAACCACTTTGCTTTGGCATGCAGTGTAATCTCATAGATGGTTGCTGAAATTAGATGATATGCCTTAGCAGATCAGAGAGGCAACTTTTTATTCATAGAGCAGCAAACATACAATTTCATGTGAAATGCTTGCTGTAGATAATAAATTCCTAGGTAAATAAAAATGCACCACTTTCTTATGTGCCATTTGTATGTTTGTCACAGAATCTTTGTGTGCCATAGAAAATAGAAGAAAATGGAAATTTGATTTTGTTTCCTTTCCATTTTTTTTTTTGAAGAAAATAATTCATTTAATCTCCAGTAGCACTTCCCCATGAATGGACAACTGACCTTGACTCCAGAAGACTGCAGGGGAAAATTGAGGTCATTTGCAACATTGCTGAATCTGTGAATTCCATGGTCAGCCCTTAGAAACCAGTGGAGCTTATGCTATCCAGCAGTATTCAGCAATTTTCACAGGTTCTGAATACTCTTGGAAGTAGATCAAATGCAATGAGGCTAGGGGTTTCAAGAAGAAACATGTTATCTTCAATGGTTGCTTTTGTTTGGATGCAACAAAGCAAAACAAAAATGAAAACAAAAACAAAAAAATAAACCACTCCTACAAAACCACATTGTCTTAAACATCTTAGGTTACTCCCATAACAAGAAGTCCAGAGACAGAATAAGCTCTGGATACTGTCCATGGCAGTTAAGAGCTTCTCCTACCTATGCTTGGCTTTTCTCTCTTCTGTTTGTTGACATCATGTGGTTGGGAGCAGAGCATCCAGCAGAGCAGCACTTCCCATTTAGGAAAAGGATTCACCTCATTTTAAAATAACCTACTTAGAAAACAGGGATACTTGCAGAGAAGCCCCAACAGGATCCTTCTCATGTGACCCTGACTAGGTCTGGATCACAGCCTTTTTGAAACAGTAACTACATGCTAATGCCAATGCAATGGAATTAACATGAGTAACCCAAAGAAAGAATGTGGAGGAAAGAGATGTTTGACAAACAACAATCTCAGTCACTGAAATCATAATAAAAAGCAACAATTTATTTAGATTTGATGTTTCCAGGATGCTTAAGCTTTGAACTGTTGGGAAACTTAAAACCTATTAATATCTTAAGTTTTATTTAAACAAATGGTTATGAGTCTCTGAGTTGGAGACTGAGACTTAAATGAATGGGTCTATATAAATAGACACAGAATGATCAGTTGTCTTTATACACATATTTCTCCCTGATAGTTGGCCCAAGAATAGACCAGTGTGTGAAACCAGGAGTCTCACCCAGTAGCAGGTCTGTTAGAGGAGAAATGCAGAGACAGTGAGAGGAGTCTGACCAACTTTCACTTACTTTATCATTCAAAGCAGTCTGAATACCTCAGCATTAATGGAAACTTAATAGGGGAAAGAACAGCTACCCAATGACTGCAATACAGATGAATCACAAATCTGATGCATGGAAGCAAAGTAAAAGCCACAGATCATGTGACCTGCTTAACATGGCATGGTTAACGTTAAGATTTTACCTAGTTTACCTCAACTATACACTAGGTATGAGTAGAAATTCTTAGGAGAATTTCAAAGAACTGGATAGCTTCCATTTTTAGCATGAAGAATGACAGGTGATGTGAACATATCTTGGGCAGAAAATTCAGAGAATGAATGGGGCGTATCAAGAAGTGGTAAGGTAACAAAGTCAAGATGATAGCACCCATAAAATGCCACCTAGTGCCACATAGTATCTGAGATGGAAGTTTGGTATTTCTAACCCTCATGATACAGATATTCAAGGTCTCTATGAAAACAGCAGAAAGATCACCAATAAATGACATAGTTCAACACTTTTCTATCATACCTGCACATTATATCAATATGCCTAATGAAATGATTAGGATGACAATTGTTCATTGCCCCAGATTAGTAATCTTCATCAATTTCCACAATTTTTCACCAAGGTGGGTTGCATTTTCTGTTTATGTTAACTGAAAGAATCAGAACCTAGCAATTTTTCAATATTACACTATTCAGCACTTTATGCAACAATAAAGTCAGATTTTACCTTTCTGTTATTGATCTGTGTAATGTCACAGCATGGTTCTCACTTAGAGTAATAAGCCTTCATAAATTTAACATGTTCTTATTGTTAGATATTTAAGTTTCTGTCAGAAAATCTTCATAATTTGTGCAATAAAAGAGTGTCCACTGATTATGAGATTTTCTCCAGCATAGTTATCACGTGACACCTGTCCTACCATTTCAGGCAAATTGTGATGAGCCTCTGTTGATATTTTTATTTCCTCTATTCCCAATTAGACATTGAATTCCAAGGGAAGAGCCATCTCTTTCCACTTGGAGTCCTCATTAAACTGCTGTGCTGATCACCCTGGATGTTCATGGCAGCCCTATGTGAACGGATCAGACAATTTGGGAAGAGTGTGTTTCAGTGTAAAGAGGGACTGGTGACCAAAGGGACAGCCCAAGAACTTAGCTGTAAACTTTGAGATGGTAGATTTTTCTTTTATTATTTGCCAACCATCAGCAACGATGCCACAGTCTCAATATAATTGCTTTTAAAAAATAGAGATCTGGGCTCACATCTTACCTGATGTTTGGATGCAAACATATGTATATAATCTAGGAATAACTCTTGTTATTCTTAGTTTTAATAGCACAGGGTATGGAAAAACATCTCTCAGTGTAGGAATGGTCAGGTATATTTCAGACACAGAAGAGTTGTTTAGAATTCATCATTTGTAGATCAAAGAATTGTTCATGACTCTATAAAATTCCTTATATAATATAGATATTTACATATGGCCATAATGTTTTATTTCTGCAATCTTACCATTTCATATTTTTTGTGATTTAATGTAGCCTACAAATTTCCCCATCAAAACCAGGTTCTACAAAGAAACAGAGTTCACCATGGATTTTGTTGAGGTTGACTAGTGTGTCTGGTGGACGTGGGAGAAGGGCATTCTGGTGGCTAGGACATTCAGGGAGACTTGGGCACAAGGTACCATGTCCATGTAGACCACCTGGAGCACAGGATCAGTACCGACAATTATTATCTCAGAGAGAAGAGAGATGGTGATAATGTCCTGCAAATGCAACCAAGGTAAAGTCAGGACACACCATAATCCAAGTTTGTATTTCACAGGAGGTGATAGGCAGGATTTTAATAGTAAATCATGAAAGAATAGAGAAGACTGAGGGCTCTCAGTGAAGTTAGTGGCCCTAAGCAAATGCAGTTTGAGAGAGGGCTGTTTTGTTTTTACAGGAATCTCTTTTCTGTTTAAATTTCAAGATCAGAGCTTTTATCTTTAATTTCTTAGAATACAAAAGGGAAACATTAATTGCAGAGAACCAATAAACATACTGAAGTTTTAGCAATCACACAGAGTCTCACTTTTCAGTAAGAACCCTAGCCTTCCATTACATCCTGCAAAATAATTTCCTGGAACTGTTAGTCTTTTATTCTTCACTAAGCAGCTTCACATAACACCTTTATTGTTGCACACTTCTTGGGATTGTACACTAATCAACAAAGGACAATTTCATTACTAAGCACTATAGAAAGATTCAGAAAATATTTTTCCAAAGAGAAAGTTTAAAATGGTATATTTTTTCAATTTTCCCCTGTGAGGAAAATGTTTCACACTTTCTGTGAGGATCAAAATTTGAATTTTGTGTACATGTTTGTGGGTGGAATTACATAGTTTTTTTTCTAATAATGAGTGATTGAAAAAGAACTTATGTTAATAAAATAAAAGACACAAGAAAAAAGGATTTGTGTAAGGGGCTGAGCCTTTGAATATAAAGAAAATAATTTTTTAGTATTATGAAGGAGAACAAAAAATAATGCAGATGATTAAAAAGTATGTAGGAGATCAATCCTAGTCTCACTATTCAGAACTAATAATTACTTAAAATTTGTAGTCTTTTCTTTTGTATCACGCATCTTTTATGGATGGATTGTGTTGTTGATTATAACATATTCCCTTATTTTTAAACTTAAATAAAAGCCCTTCTTTATATATTTAGTAATTTTCTTTAATAAACTTTCATGTTTAACTTCTGTTGCTTCAAATATTCCACTTCATCAGTGCATCAAATGTTACACTGCTCTCTCAAAATTTATAGTATTTCAAGTGTTTTCCAGTTTCATCCTTCAGTGGATAATGTCGAACAAAGTTATATATAATAAAAAAGTCTTAATTTTGCTTCTTACATATTGATAGTTTTCTCAAAGTTATCAAACAGGTGAGAGCTATAATATACTTTATCCATTGTTTTCCTATTGGAAACTGACTTGAGGCGACTGTGATAATTAGTCTTCCATTGAGAAGAATATCCCAATGAGTGCACATTTTACACTTGTCAGTCCTGCAACATCTTTGTACTTGTTAGAAAAACTTGTGGAAAACATTTTGACAATGAGATATTAATTTCTGAGGATTCAAAAATGCTCCATAATCCTCTTTTAAAATTTTTTTCTGTACATGGCAGATGATAGTTCATCATTTCTAATAATCATGGCCAAGAAAGGTCTTCATGAACCAAAAACATTCCCTAAGCCAACCAATCAAAATATGAAAGAATAGGAATGAGATGTTTCCACACTAACAAATGATCATTATGTTTTCATTTCTTATCATAATGCATGATAATATTGTCAGGAGAAATCTTATTAATAATGAAAACATTTTATCACTGTGTATTAACTTATTTAACATTTTTTCCATATGAAATAAGAGAACTGGTTCCAGTTCTCATCTCACATGTGGAATATTCCTTTAATCTCACTCCACCTACACAATATTGCCTAAATATTTGACAGAAAGTAGAACTGGATAAGGATTAGATAAGCAGCTGGGGTTGTGGAATCCAGTTACTTATTGACCTGTGAAGAGAGAAGAAGCAGTAGAACCTGCTTAGGCTGAGGAGTTTCATACATCAATATGTGGAGTTCAGTGCCGGGGACTTTATTCCTGGGCTGGACTTTGGCACCTATAAATCTCAAGAGGTGACAGTAGGGTGTTGGGTTTAGGGCTTTTTTGTTAGAAGGGGGGGGTGAACACATTACTGGAAAGAAACAGGGGGAAATAGAGGAGAAGAACTGATGACAACGAGGACATGAAACTCCTGCCTCCACATGCAGTGGTGTCCGATTCCCTAAAGAGGACACAGCAATGCTTTCTCTGGCTGCCAACACCTTGCCCCACTCTCTTTACTATTTATCTCTTTTTTATATTTTAGCCAGTTTCGTTGTCATTTCTTGACAGTGTTTCTTTTAACAGTTCTACCTTGCATTTATATTGATGTAGTCCATTGTACAAATGACTCTTCAAAACCCCTTTCTCTCAAGGCCATAGAGAAATGTAAGGAAGCAGGGTTGTCTGAGTCCACCCGGGTGTCCAACTTTAATTGCAGGAAGCTAGAGATAATCCTGAATAAACCAGGCCTCAGTTAGAAGCCTGTCTGCAACCAGGTGTGACCCCTGCACCTCATCACTAACTATTATTCATTTCCTCATGTCTCCACCACTTCCACTTGTCCACTCATTCTGTCCTCCAGTTCATTTACCTTTGTGGAACAGAAGAGTCTAAGATTAGTGCCACTGGTTTGGAGGTGTGCAGGATTCTCAATTGTTATCTCCACTGGGTGAATCCTTAGTTAAAATGAGGGGAAAATCTTAGTGCCCAGTTTATGTAGGGATCTGGTGATGTAAAGGTGATCAAGGAGGAGAGTGGTTGTACATCCAACTTCAGGGCGGGGTGAGCTTGCCCTTCAGTAATGAAGGATGACCTGAGATTGGATGGTGAATGTGCTGTGGAGGAAATTGTGTGTAGGAAAGAAGCCCAGTACACATGAATGGGGAGTGAGCAAGAAAAGAGGGAAAAGAGAAGATCAGTGGTCAGGGTGTTTGTGGAGGTTGTGTGCCTGAGTCTCTTATTTCATCTTTCTGGACCAAGAGGCACAGTTAGAGGAAATTAAAGCAAAGCTTATGAAAGTTAAAGGACTGTAGGAAGTAACGTGTTTATGGTGATACTGATGGTGGATGAAATTCACATTCAGGAACTTTAACCAGAGTATATGGTTGGACTTGTGCCTGAGTCCCTCTTACTTGCATTTCTTCTATGCTTTCTGATATCAGATCAACTGTGTAATCACATCTATGTTGCACATGGTTCTTTAACTTATTTTTGACAACTTTCAGAAATGGTGTTTGGCAAACAGAACTGCTAGAATTCATGGATTTCCTATATGTTGATAGAGCACTAAAAATTTCAAATATAAATGTTAAAGATTTAAAAATAATTTCAATATTATTTTTACCCAAAATTGTTTATCATGATCAAACCAAGGTAAATAACATCATTTCCTTTTCATGACTTTGTATGTGGACCCTTTGAGCTCGTCTCATTTAATCATTCATGAAATACACAATAGGCTTCTGTGGACTGGAGTCAACCCATCAAGAACACTAAAACTTACTACTTATATAGCCAAATTTGGGTAACCATTAAACATCCTACTTATCCAGTCACTCCACATCCTTCCCAGCCTCTAGTAATCACTATTCTACATTCAAATACATTTTTTTAAGTGTCCAAGCATAAGAATGAAAAATTTTTGTCTTTCTATGTGTGACTTATTTCAGTTAACATAATGGAATGGGTAAGAGAGTATTTACTTGGAAAAGACAAAACAGTGAAAACAACATTCTGCATTAATTATTAACAATCCAAATAACTAGCTACAAGATATTGAGTAAATAAATCAATATTATACCACTTAAGGGATGTGTGGTCCCTCTGCTTCAGTCCTGCTTGCTCTGTTGTCTGGGATATCTGAGATCTTCTCCATAGAAATTCATATCCACAAGTTGATGATCCAGTTTCACCTCATCATAGAGCACTCTCCCTAGGCAGTGAATGGATCCTTGCAGAGCATTCTCATGCCTTAGTTCAGAATGGGCACATCGCTACTTCTGCCAAGTTCTAATGACCAATGCAAGAGAAAAGCAGTGGGGAAATAGACATGGTTTCTTAGTGAAAAAAGCTTTAAATTCATGTAGGGTAAGGGTTTGGAGACTGGGAGATATGAATAGATTATTGGGGTGAAAATTTTGCAAACAGTTGACCACATTTATATATTTTGGATACTGTTTTTCAGATGCAGATGTATCTTTGAAATGTTCTCCCACACTATATTATATGGTGAGCTCCTGGGACTTGCAAGTTCATATCTGACTTGCAACATTCTTTCCATATATGAATCTAGCACCATCATGTGTGTGATGGGCAGTGAACAAATAATTAATGTATTAGTAAAATTCAATTGTAATTGATTGCTATATTGTATATACCTAAAATACTTTTTATTGATCAATATCTGAAATTCTCCTTATACTAAACATGGCATGAATTGATGTGTCCTCCTCTACAATGTAAGCAGATAAATGTGGAGTAATCTGTTGTCTCTCATGTAGAAAATGAAATAAGAAAAAATTTCTTTGCTTTGGTAGATTGATACAACCAAGAGAGATGAATACAGGTGAATTATTGGCTCTGTGAGTTCTTTGTGTTTTGTTCTTGGCAAGGGAATATAATTTTAATAATTTAGTTCTAACTACAAAACCATTTTTTACAAAGCTATGTTCATGAAAGTAGGAATGGCAGATTGCACACTCACTTAAGAAATATGATGGGGCTCCCTAGGTGCCCTAGGTTAACCCTGTAAAAATAAAGTTGCTCAGTCTGTTATACTTTTTTTTTTCATTTTTGCCTGGCTGACCACCCAAATTATCCATCTGCTGATGAATATTAACAAGGAAACCTTTGTCATAATTTCTACTACTACTCCTTCTTCAATTGTGATGTAAGTGATGGTGTAGATGCTTCTGAATGAACATATCACTTCTGTTGTTTCTATATACTTCTTAGCAACTCATTTTCTGCTAAAGCAAAGTTCTCCAGTGTAGGAAAGAAGGTACTAAGTTTTCAACACTTTTTATAAACAAAATAAAGTTGTTTTTCTTCACTGTCTGTTATGATTAGTTTTCTCTGTGACTCATTACAAACAAAAACTAATTTGGGCACAAGTCTACAAGCAGGGGTTTGGAGATGGTGACATATTTCTGGTGTGGGAGTAGACAGGAGATCTCAGACCCTAGGGAAGTAGCAATTGGTATTTATTAGTCAGTTTTTCTCTAGCTCATGTAGTAACCAGAAAACACATTGCATTTAGATCATACTTCTTCATCTGCAAGATGAAGCACACAGGGCAAGGATGAGCAGAAGTCCAAGGGTTTCCTTCTTACAGCTTAAGGACCTGACCTCCTGGAACCTGGGAATCAGGTTTTCCTTTCAGATTGTTGTCAACGAGGAGAGAGGGAAAATGCCCTTTAAGATGAAATGTTGAAAAGTGCAGAGTTGAGCACTGATATACTTGGGAGATATGTTCAAAAGTTTTTTTTTTTCTTTTTTTCTTTTTGGTGCATTTTAATTACACTGAACAGTGGGATTCATGGTGCCAAATTCATACATACACATAACATTTGATCAATTTCTTATGTCAATAACTTCCCCTTACTTTTCCTTCATTGCCAAAGTTGCATCACACAGTGTGGTCTTCTTGGTCTGTTGGTAGTGTCAACAGAACTATTCATTTCTTTTCACAAAGCAAAGAATGTTCTGAAAGTCACTGTACCCAATCAGGTCACAAATTTTGGGAGATACCAGGTAGCAATGCTGTACTTTTCATCTGTAAATCACCTTGCTTAATTCTTCCAGAGAGGCACGCAGCTTAACCTCTTAAGAGTTGCTTAAATTAGATACAATCCTCAGCAGAACAGAAAGGCAGCTTGTTACTCATAGTTCAGCTAACACTAGATTATGTGGCATATGAATGATGCAAATAGTAAACTCTAAGGTTCATAAATATGACACCACTTTTGTTAGGTGTCATTTTTATGTGCCTTAGAAAATGTTAGCCACAAAATTCTTGTGTACCTTAGAACACAGAAGAAATTTCTTTGGTTTTACTTTTATTATCTTAAAGAAAATAATTAGTATACCCTAACCACCAGTAGCCTTCTCTAGCACATGGAAAATGGACCAAGACTGTATAGGAATGGACAAGAAAATTGAGACCCTTGCCAACAATGCCTGCACATACCATGGTTGGTTCTTAGAAACTAAGGAGCATACGCTCTCCAGAGGATTCACCATTTTTCAAAGGTTCTGAATGTTCTTGAATGCAGGTCAAAAATAGGAAGGGTAGGAATTTCATGGAGAAACTCATCTTCATTGGTTGCTTTTATTTGGTTACATCAAGGCATAAAACCTTATAAAGATATCATATTGACTGAACCCTCATTGACATGTTTACTTCCACAACAAAAAGCCCAGAAAAATAATAATTTCTGTATATTGTCCATATGAGTCTAGAAATTCTCCCTTCTGTTTCTGCCGATTCCCTATTCTTTCTGTTGTCATCATTTTTAGGATGGGAGCAGACTTCCCTGCACAGCAGCAAAATATCCAGATTAGGAAAACAAGTTACCTTTTTTTTTTTTTTTTAAATAACCTACTTAAAAATAAAAAAATAATATCAGGCATTAAAAAAAAAAAAACCTTCTTAGAACAAAGGGATACTTACATATAATCCACCAACAGAATTCTTTTCATGTGGAATTCACTAGGACGGGTCATAGCTCCTTTTCCAGAGTCACCACATGTTAATGCCAATGGAATTAACATGAGCGACCCAAGCAAGACTCTGTAGAAAAGAGATGTTGAGAAGATAGACAACTTGGTCCCTAAAATCATGATGGAAAAGCATTTTAAGATTCAATGCTTCTTGTCTTGCTTAGACTTTGAGCTGCTTGAGAAACTTAAAATCTTGTAATATCTTAAGTTTTATTTTAGACCAAATGAGAACAGGTTGGGAATTCAGTTTTAAATGAATGAGTCTATGAAAATAGAAGCAGAGTTGATTAGTTCTTATTAGAGATATATTTCTTATAGATACTTGGTACAAGGACAGATCAGTAGGTGAAAATGACAGGAGTTAGCACAAAAAGACTGGGTAGGAAGCAAACCTCAGAATAATCTCAGCTATTTTTCAGGGGCTGCAGGGATGAAGTGGCAACCCTGGATCTACATTCCTGGTGGAAAATGAGCCACTGAACCAAGAAATGGACTGGGTTTATACAGGTTGTTTTGTGGATTGGTCTACTGAACTTATCAGTTTCCTTGGGCACTCAGGAATTAGCTTTGTTGGTCAAAAGTCTGTTGGCATTGTCTGGGGAGGATTTATATTGGAGGACATTATTGCCTCCTAGAACTGTTTCTTTTAAGGGTGGTAAAACACCGCCTCACTGTCTGCAGCTGGCACCTGGAAAACACTTGTCTTGGGAAATGAAGGCCATCAGTGCATAGTCTTCATTTTAACTTCTTTTTCTCAGGCCTCATTATTTGGGGATTTCTCATTTTCCAGATCTATTAACAGGCTTCATCCAGAAGTAGGTCTATTACAAGAAATATGTTAAGAGGACTCTAACCACCTTTCACTTACTCTACTAGTTAATGCAATGTTAATATGTCAGCTTGCATGGGAAATTAATAGAAAAGAAGAGAGACCTAATGACTTCAACTCTGTTGAATCAGGAATTTGATATGTGAAAATTTAGTAGAAGCCAGAGAGCAAGAGAACTTCTAAGCATGGAATGATTAAAATTAATATTTTATCTGTTACCTCAAGCATAATCTAGCTATGAGTAGAAATACTTAGGAGTTGAAAATGCCAAAAAACTAGAAGCTTCAGTTATTTGCATGAAGAATGACAGGTGACATCCACATGTCTTGGGCAGAAGTTTGAACTAAGAGAATGAGTGTACTAAGAAGTAGGTAAGGTAACAGAGTCAAGATGATAACAGCCTTAGAGGATCACAATTTTGGAGACTTGGTTTCCATTTGGTATCTGAGATGGAAATTTAGCTTCTAGGCCTAGTGAGATAGATATTCTAACAAAAACCATAAAGCTCTCAGATAAGCAACTTAGTTCTGCTTTTCCATTAAAACATATATGATATCAACATTCCTAATAAATGATTAAGAAACTAAGCATTAGTTGCCACAAATTAGTGACCTGCATCAATTTCCTCTAATTTTAAATCAAGTAGAGTTGAATTTTCTGTTTTCACATTTGAAACATCCTAATATAGCACTTTTCAATATTACAATGTTCAATACTTCATACAACATAGAAGGCAGCTTTTACCTTTCATATTACTGATCTGAGTAATGCCACCACATGGTTCTCAATTAGGGTAATAATCCTTCATAAATTTTATATTTATTTACTATTGGATATTAAGGATTCTGACAGAATTTTTTCATATTTAGAAGAATAAGGAAAGAATCCAATGATTATCTGAAATTTCTCCAGCATAGGTAAAATATGACACCTGTCCTTACCATTTCAGGTAAATCGTGACAAGCTTTTTATGATGATTTGTTTTTCTATATTCCCAATTAGATATTGAAATATCAAGGGAGGAGCCACCTGATTTTCACTTGGAGCCCTTGCTAAACAGCTGACTGATCATGTGTGTGCACAGCAGGCCAACCTCACAGTTCAGACAATATGGGTAGAGTGTGTCTCATTGGAAACAGGGACTGTTGACCACAGGGATCCCCTAAATCTTATCTCTAAGTTTTGAGATGGTAGATCCGTCTCCTAATATTTGCCAAACATTATCATATTTGCAATTGTCTCAGTGTAATCGCACGTGACAAAATAAGAAGTTGAAGTTGGGCTTCTGTCTTACCTGAATATATGAATGCAAATGTAAATATGGAATATAGGAATCACTCTTTCACTGTTATAGAACAGAAGAGGTGGAACACCTGAGAAATTTTCAGGATATAGTTTTATTTTAACTTCAGTGGTCCAGGTGCTAGATCTTGAGTCTGGTAATAATTTTTAAAAATATTTTTTAGTTGTAGATGGTCATAATGCATTTATTTTATTTATTCATCTTTATGGGGTTCTGAGGATCAAACCTTGTGCCTCACATGTGCTAGGTGAGCGCATTACCACTAAGACACAACCCCAGCTCCAAGTCTGATAATTCTTTATACTTTATATTTAGTGGGGTGGTAACATGTCAGTGAGTAGGTATATAACAGTTACTCTTTGTCCCATATTCTTAGGCTAGAGAGAAGTTTTACAAGCTTTTATCAAGAAAACAGAGATAATACCTTTGCATAGTAGCAAGCTCTTTTTGAGGTAGACTCCATCACACCTTTTGTCTGCTAACCTAGTGTTTACAAAAAGAGGAAGATTCAAACTAAAGTGTGCTCTGCAGAAAAGCTGGTAATATTTTGTTGAAACGTTTTCTAAAATTGGTAATGAGAAGAATTATGGGACTGTTTTTAGAGAAACTTAATTATGGTAAGGATTTTGACTGTGGATTCCTGGTCTGCTTCATTTCTCCCTTTGATAATGATCATTATTTATTCCTTTAAATCAAAGAGCATTATCGTCCTCTTGCCTAAAACCTTATACAATGTCATAACTTTAGTTTTTAACTTTCTTTTAACAGCGCTCCTACATAGACCCAATATTTTAACGTAAAGAGGAACCAATCATGAGAGCATAATACCTACTATGCCAATTAAGCTTTAAAATTGACCAAGATTCAAAAACCACAGTATGTCAAAGGTGTAGCAATTGGATTAGTAATACTTTCCATTATAGCCTGTAATGAATAATCCCCTTTAGCATATAAATTAGAGTTGTATAGTGTCAAATGCCGTCATGTGACCAGGTAGCAGGATCATAAGTGGAAATAATCCTCTGGGATTGCCAGCCAACTTTGCCCCAAGTTTGTTGACCTCCTAGATCAAGTCTAACTCCAATATACATTGTTTTTATCTTGGCCCCAGATCCTCCTGCAAGGGAATCCCTAGATCTTTTCCAGTTTATCTTCCATTGTGCCTTGAACAGCCAGCCCCCTTGTGGTTGAAGCAGGACTTGTTTCCTCAACCTTCAGCTGTGTGCAGGCTAGTCAGCTTCTGAAATGACCAGAGAAGGACTGTGGTTCTGATTCTCAAGCTTCCCCAGTGCTTCTGTCCTCTGAATGGCAGGCTTAAGTGGTGCAATGGGGGTTTAGAGTGTACTCCCAGATCATAACTGGGGGCCTGAGCCCGGTAATTGTAATACAAAGCTGCTCCCCCATCCTTTCCACTGCAGCCATTTTCCCCACCTCCCAACTGCTTGTCAGTCTGTGGACATCCCAGCTAGCTGTTGGTTCATCAGTCAGTTTGCAAGTATCCTTCTCGTTATTGGTCCCCTGTTAGCCCGGCGGAATTCAACTGCTTAAGGGTAGCTACCCCGCCATCTTTTCTCATGCTTTTCTCTCTCCTCCTCACTTTTCCACTCTCCCTAGCACACGCCCTTTCTCTTTTCCTCTCATTTTCTCTCTTACCCTACAGGGAGACACTCTTTGCTTAATAAACTCCCTTATGTGATTTCCCGTGTCTGGTGTGGTTTTCATGGGTTTCCTTACATTGGTGCCATGACTCGGATGGGCTCTTCCACTGTCTCTTAAGCAAGTGGAACCCCATCTGATGCCCCAGCACCCCCTGGACACTGCCTCACCTTCCATTTTGCCTGGATGCTCTGCTCTGCATCCATCATCGGACTTCAGAATGGTGAGTCCCCTAGGCGGGTTCCCCTAGGCCAATTTAAACACTCCTCTGCTGACCTGAGAAGTGACTGTTGATCTGGGACCCTCGAGGCAGCTGAGGGGTACCCCCAGCCACAACTTTTATAGTTACGGCTGGCCCCTATAGTCGGTCTTATCTGCCAGGTGGATTCCTGATTTTATGGTGGAGATGCTCTCTCAGGGTTAAGGCTTGTCTTAATGCTCACACTCGCACTCGCACCTGAAAACCCTGACGTCAGGTCCTCAACTCCTCCTCGGCTTTTGCCTGGCACACATTAGTGCTTGTGTGATGACACAATCAATGTGCTGCCTCCTCATCTCCAGCCTACTACTCTGGCCTCAGGATGCCCTGGCCACAGACTTGCCTGTATTAGTCTCCACTATGGGATCTGAGTCCTCCATTCAGGCAGATTCAACCCTGGGAACCCTTCACCTGACCCCCGGCTTAAACCCATCGAATTTCATTTGTGTAGTGAGCAGGCAGACGGAAAGGGATTCCTTATCTTCAAGTCTCTTCTTTCTTGCTTCTTGGCTCTTCTGACAGTCTCAGGCACCGGCCCCTGCTTCTCCATCTCCCCCTGCTTCTCCTTCTCCTTTACCCTGTCCTGTTTCTGCTTCCATTCCTCAGCCCAGCCCACCTAGTCCTCCTGCCATGAGGTCCCACATACGCCGGTGTGGAGGGAGTAACCCGCCCAACCATCAGTGGCATGTCCCAGTAAGGAATATGATATAGCAGCCCCATTCCCCACAAGTAGTGGGAGATAATGTTTCACAATTTCTGCATACAAACCTGAATTGATTACTAACCAGGAAAAAGGGTTAAAGTGCCCTAGGCATCAAGTTCTGCTAGAACCTGTTAGCTCCTTTCAGATCTCAGTCAAGGCCTGCATTGAAATGTAAATGGAAGAAGCCAGAATGCTCAGTGGGAGACCAGTCTCAAACCCAAGGAAAAAAAGTGTCCATTTTAAATTTCTCCTGGGTTGCCACACAGAACACTTTATCTCTCCCTTTTACCTCTTCTCTTTGTCCTACTCTTTCTCATTTTATCATGCTATAATTAATGACCATTATCATTTTTCTTCTAGGACTTTTGTTTTTATTAAATGGTAAATTTTTGAGTTCACAATTTTGATCCTACTCCCTAGCTTAATGATTTTTCATCAGTTCCTTTTATCCAACTCTAGAGTTACATTTGAACATCTGTTACATTGCAATGGAGATAAACATTACAAGGCCTTTGCTTTTGTGTTAAATATAAGCATGCATAAAAATTAAAATTTAAAAAATGGATCCAAATACTTTTAATTCAACTGATTTAAAAAGGTTCAATTTAAATTGGGTAAACTAATAGAAGTAAAATGTCTTTAAAATTAACTCGCAAGTCTCTAGGTGGTCAAACTAATAAAACGTTGATGTTTATAAAATGTATAACATCGAGTTTTTCTAGGACTTTTCTTCAAGAGGAAAGAGATGGCAAATACTGTCGGTACACTTGTCTGATATCTTGGTTTTTTTACACTTGTCCGATATCTTGGTTTTTTTTTTTTTAACAAAAAGATGAGTGAATTAGAGTTGACATGTATGGAATTTCTCAAACGAGTTTGTTAGGGACATCTGATTAATTTACAAAGTTATTCCATGGGGTAACATACTTAAAAACATTATTCTTTGTATATTAAATGTTTTCATATTTTCCAGATATTCAAGTATTTAAAGCAGAAAATTTATCAAGCTGCTATTTTCCAGATTAAACTTGTTTGTAATGGTAATTTTAAAATTATCTTTTTTTTTATTGTCAACAAATGGGATACGTGTTGTTTCTCTGTTTGTACATGGAGTAAGTGCATACCACTTGAATAATCATAAATTTACACAGGGAAAAGTTGTTGATACATTCTGTTATTTTTCCCTTCCCACCCACTCCTCCCACCCCTCTTTTCCCTCTGTACAGCCCTTCCTTCCTCCATTCTTGCCACCCTCCCTAACCCTAACCCTAAACCTAACCCTAACCCTAACACTAACCCCTCCCACCCTCCATTATGTGTCATCATCCGCTTATCAGCGAGATAATTTGTCCTTTGTTTTTTGTGATTGGCTTATCTCACTTAGCATGATATTCTCCAATTTCATCCATTTGCCTGCAAATGCCATAATTTTATCATTCTTTATGGCTGAGTAATATTCCATTGTATATATATACAACAGTTTCTTTATCAATTCATCAGTTGAAGGACATCTAGGTTGGTTCCACAATCTGGCTATTGTGAATTGAGCAGCTATGAACATTGATGTGGCTGCATCTCTGTAGTATGCTGATTTTAAGTCCTTTGGGTATAGGCCAAGGAGTGGGATAGCTGGGTCAAATGGTGGTTCCATTCCAAGCTTTCTGAGTAATCTCCATACTGCTTTCCAGAGTGGCTGCACTAATTTGCAACCCCACCAGCAATGTAAGAGTGTACCTTTTTCCCCACATCCTCGCCAACAGCTATGGTTGCTTGTGTTCTTGATAATCACCATTCTAATTGGGGTGAGATGGAATCTTAGGGTAATTTTAATTTGCATTTCTCTTATTACTAGAGATGTTGAACATTTTTTCATATATCTGTTGATTGCTTGTACATCTTCTTCTGTGAAGTGTCTGTTCATTTCCTTAGCCCATTTGTTGATTGGATTATTTGTATTCTTGATGTAGAGTTTTTTGAGTTCTTTATAGATTCTGGAAATTAGTGCTCTCTCTGAAGTATGAGTAGTAAAGATATTCTCCCACTCTGTAGGTTCTCTCTTCACATTACTGATAGTTTCCTTTGCTGAGAGAAAGCTTTTTAGTTTGAATCTATTCCAGTTGTTAATTCTTGCTTTTATTTCTTGTGCTATGGGAGTCCTGTTGAGGAAGTCTGATCGTAAGCCAACAAGTTGAAGATTTGGACCTACTTTTTCTTCTATAAGATGCAGGGTCTCTGGTCTGATTCCGAGGTCCTTGATCCATTTTGAGTTGAGTTTTGTGCAGGGAGAGAGATAGGGGTTTAATTTCATTCTATTGCATATGGATTTCCAGTTTTCCCAGCACAATTTGTTGAAGAGGCTATCTTTTCTCCATTGCATATTTTTGGCCCCTTTGTCTAATATGAGAAAATTGTATTTATTTGGGTTTGTGTCCATGTCCTCTATTCTGTACCATTGATCTACCTATCTATTTTGGTACTAATACCATGACGTTGTTGTTACTATTGCTTCGTAGAAGCGTTGAAGATCTGGTATTGCGATAACCCCTGCTTTGCTCTTTCTGCTAAGGATTTCTTTAGCTATTCTGAGTTTCTTATTCTTCCAGATGAATTTTATAATTGCTTGTTCTATTTCTGTAATGTTCGTCATTGTGATTTTAATTGGAATTGCATTGAATCTGTATAGCACTTTTGGTAGTATGACCATTTTGACAATATTAATTCTGCCTATCCAAGAACATGGGAGATCTTTCCATCTTCTAAGGTTTTCTTTCTTTCTTTAGTGTTTTGCAGTTCTCATTGTAGAGGTCTTTCACCTCTTTTGGGAGATTGATTCCCAAGTATTTTATTTTTTTTGATGCTATTGTGAATGGGGTAGTTTTCCTAACTTCTCTTTCTGAAGATTCATCACTTATGTATAAAAATGCATTGGATTTATGAGCATTGATCTTGTAACCTGCTACTTTACTGAATTCACTTATGAGTTCTAAAAGTTTTCTGGTGGGATTTATGGGTTCCTCTAAATATATAATCATGTCATCAGGGAACAGGTTTAGTTTGAGTTCTTCTTTCCTATTCATATCCTTTTAATTTCCTTGGTTTGTCTAATTGCTCTACTTAGAGTTTCAAGGACGATGTTGAATAGAAGTGGTGATAGAGGGCATCCCTGCCTTAGTCCAGTTCTTAGGGGGAATGCTTTCAGTTTTTCACCATTTAGAATGATATCGGCCATGGGCTTAGCATAGATGGCCTTTACAATGTTAAGGAATGTTCCCACTGTCCCTATTTTTCCTAGTGTTTTGAGCATGAAGGAATGCTGCATTTTATCAAATGCTTTTTCTGCATCTATCAAAATAATCATGCGATTCTTAACTTTAAGTGTGTTGATATGGTGAGTGACATTTAATGATTTCTGGATGTTAAACCAACCTTGCATCCCTGGGATAAAACCCACTTGATCCTGGTGCACTATCTTTTTAATGCATTTTTTATGCGATTTGCTAAAATTTTGTTGAGAATTTTTGCATCAATGTTCATTAAGGATATTGGTCTGAAATTTTCTTTCCTCGATGTGTCTCTGTCTGGTTTAGGTATCAGGGTGATATTGGCTTTATAGAACGAGTTTGGGAGGGTTCCCTCCTCTTCTATTTCATGGAATACTTTGAGGAGTATTGGAATGAGCTCTTCTTTAAAGGTTTTGTAGAACTGGGCTGAGAACCCAAGTGGTCCCAGACTTTTCTTTGTTGGTAGGCTTTTGATGACCTCTTCTATTTCATTGCTTGAAATTGATTTATTGAAGTTGTATATGTCCTCCGGATTCAGTTTAGGTAATTCATATGTCTCTAAAAACTTGTTGATGTCTTCGAGGTTTTCTGTTTTGTTGGAGTATAGATTTTCAAAATAGCTTCTAATTATGTTTTGTATTTCAATCATGTCTGTTGTGATATTTCCTTGTTCATTCCGAATTTTAGTAATTTGAGTTTTCTCTCTCTTTCTCTTTGTTAGTGTGACTAAGGGTTTATCAATTTTGTTTACTTTTTCAAATAACCAACTATGTATTTTGTTAATTTTTCCAATTGTATCTTTTGTTTCAATTTTGTTGATATCAGCTCTGATTTTAACTATTTCCTGTCTTCTACTACTTTTGGTGTTGTTCTGCTCTTCTTTTTCTAGGACTTTGAGCTGTAGTGTTAGGTCATTTATTTGTTGATTTTTACTTCTTTTGTTGAATGCGCTTCATGAAATAAATCTTCCTCTAAGTACTGCTTTCATATTGTCTCAGAGATTTTGATATGATGTGTCTTTCTTCTCGTTTACTTCTAAGATTTTTTAAATTTCCTCCTGATGTCTTCTGTTATCCATTTATCATATAATAATGTATTATTTAATCTCCAGGTATTGGAGAAGTTTCTGTTTTTTATTCTGTCATTTATCTCTAATTTCAATCCATTATGATCTGATAGATTACAAGGTAGTATCTCTATCTTCTTGTATTTGCTAACAGTGGCTTAGTGGCATAAAATATGGTCTACTTTAGAGAAGGATCCATGTGCTGCTGAGAAGAAAGTGTATTCCTTCTTTGTTGGGTGGTATATTCTATATATGTCTGTTAAGTCTAAATTGTTGATTGTGTTTTTGAGATCTATGGTTTCTTTATTCAATTTTTGTTTGGAAGATCTATCCAGTGGTGAGAGAGGTGTGTTATAATTGTCTAGTATTATTGTGTTGTGGTCTATTTTATTTCTGAATTTCAGAAGGATTTGTTTGACGTACATGGATGAGCCAATATTCGGGGCATAGATATTTATGATTGTTATGTCTTGCTGATTTATGCTTCCCTTAAGTAGTATGAAATGTCCTTCTTTATCCCTTCTGACTAGTTTTGACTTGAAGTCCACATTATCTGATATGAGGATGGATACTCTGGCTTTTTTGCTGTGTCCGTGTGCATGGTATGTTTTTCCCCATCCTTTCACCTTTAGTCTGTGGGTATCTCTTTCTATGAGATGAGTCTCTTGCAGGCAGCATATTGTTGGAGTTTTCTTTTTCATCCAATCTGGCAGTCTATGTCTTTTGATTGATGAGTTCAGGCCATTAACATTCAGGGTTATTATTGTGATGTGATTTGTATTCCCAGTCATTTGAGTCATTTTTGTTTTTTGACATGATTTGATTTCTCCTTTATTTGGCTATTCATTTAGGCTAGTTCCTCCCTTTGCTGATTTGCGTAGTTGTTTTTCATCTCTTCCTCATGGAATATTTTACTGAGTATGTTCTGTAGTGCTGGCTTTCTTTTTGTAAATTCTTTTAGCTTTTGTTTATCATGGAAGGATCTTATTTCATCGTCAAATTTGAAAGTAAGTTTTCCTGGGTATAAGATTCTTTGTTGGCATCCATTTTCTTTTAGGGCTAGGTAAATGTTGTTCCAGGCCCTTCTAGCTTTTAGGGTGTGGACTGAAAAATCTACTCATATACTTATGGTTCCCCCTGAATGTAATTTGGTTCTTTTCTCTCACAGCCTTTAAAATTCTGTCTTTATTTTGTATATTAGGTATTTTCATAATGTGCCTTGGTGTGGGTCTGTTGTAATTTCACATATTTGGAGTCCTATAAGCCTCTTGTACTTGGTTTTCCATTTCATTCTTCAGATTTGGGAAATTTTCTGATATTATTTCATTGAATAGATTGTTCATTCCTTTGGTTTGTTTCTCTAAGCTTTCCTCAATCCCAATAATTCTTAAATTTGGCCTTTTCATGATATCCCACAATTCTTGCAGATTTTGTTCATGATTTCTTACCATCTTCTCTTTTTGGTCAATTTTGTTTTCAAGATTAAATGTTTTGTCTTCAACGTCTGAGGTTCTGTCTTCCAGGTGTTCTGTACTATTGGTTATGCTTTCTATGGATTTTTAAACTTGGTTTATTGTTTCCTTAATTCAAGGATTTCTGTTTTTTTTTTTTTTTTCATTATCTCTAACTCTTTATTGAAATGATCTTTTACTTCCTGTATTTGCTCTTTTAACTGTTGAATGGTGCGATCATTTAATGCCTGCATTTGCTCTTTCATCTCCTCTTTCAATGCCTGCATTTGCTCTGTCATCTTCTCGTTTACTTCCTTGATTGTTTTAATTATGTACATTCTGAACTCCCTTTCTGACATTTCTTCTGCTGTGCTGTCATTGGGTTTTATTGATATAGTATCTAGGTTTGTTTGAGATATTGTCTTCCCGTGTTTTCTCATATTGGTCAGATATCAGTGGGACTCTGAGATATTGCAGATTTCCTCTATTGGCTTATAGTGTCCCTGTTGATTTCCAGTATATCACCTCCCAGCCTTCAGTAGCCTGAAGTTTTGGAGGAACTGGATAATGTAGTGCTTCCAAAGAAAGCTGCCCCTAGCCTGCTACTGGGTCCAGGGCTTGGGGCTGGTTCTGTGTGAAAATCCTCTTACTGTGCGGTCCTGCTCCTAGAAGCTGGCTATAAACAGGGCCTGCCTCCACCTGAGGGAGCCAGGCTGCTTCGGGAAAGCCTTTCCCTGACCTGCCTTGGTCCCAGAAGCCACCTGCAGGCCGGGGTTCGCCGCTGGGTTCAGGATTTGGGGTCGGCTCTGTGCTGAAAAGCTCTCACTGGGTGGGCCTGTTCCAATAAGCTGGCTGTGGACCCTGCCTGCCGCCTGAGATAGCAGGGCTGCTTGGGGAAGTCTCTTGCTGCCCTGCTGTGGTCCCAGAAGCTGCCTGTGGGCTTGGGCCTGCCATGGGAGGGAGCAGGGCTGCTCGGGGTAGTGTCTCACTGCCCTACCCTGGTCCCAGAAGCCACCTGCAGGCCAGGGCCTGCTGATGGGTCCCGGGCTTGGGGTTGGCTCTGTGTGGAAAAGCTCTCACTGGGTGGGCCTGGTCCTAGAAGCTGGCTGTGGATCGAGCCTGCCACCGGAGAGAGCAGGGCTGCTTGGGGAAGACTCTCGCTGCCCTGCCCTGCTCCGAGAAGCTGCCCCTGTCCGGGCCTGCCACCCGGCTGAGCTTCATCCAGTGGGAGAGACTCACCAAGCCGCTCTATGTTGGTCCGAGTCTCTCAATACCTCCTCTTCTTGAATCCTGAGTTCTGGAGTGACAGGATATGTAGTCACCCTCTAGTCTGCCATCTTGGGTCTCTAAACTCATCATTTAATGTTCTATTATAGGAAAAGTTATTGGAGCCTGATTTGTTTAAAGGTTAATATCATGAAACATGAAAGCATTTTGCCATTTCGCCACACAAAAGGAAAGTTAAAAGCTCTCTCAGACTTTCTTTAATTCTTGTTTTATATATAATGTTAAATTGTGTTAACTAATGTTCATATGGACACAGGAGTCAATATATGTAAACTTCTTAAAATGACATTTAAGAAAGAGTGTAATGCGCAGTAGCAAAAATGGGACAACAGTGACTGAGATTGGGATCTCTGACCTCATAACTGTGGCATGCCTGGTGCCTGGGAGTGTTCCTGCGCAGGGGCACAAGATGCCTAACTGCTGTGGTAGTATCCTCCCTGGGAAGGCTCTATGCAGGAGTCCTATCAGCTCTGACATTGATCTCAGGAACACAGTTCTTGGGCCAGAAGGAATTCTTTTGCTAGATAACCACAATATTTCATCAGCTCCCTTCTCTGGTTCCTGCCCACCTTACAGTAACTTTGGACAGTGGACTTCCTTGAGAGCTACACGGAGCTCCTAACATTGTACTTTGCAGCTGTGAAAAGTTACATAGATGTCCTAGTCTCTATAACTTTTCTGAAAACAAAGAATAATGCTTACCTAGTCTTTAACCTAATAATAAAACATATATAAATAATGATTGCTGACATAACTCTTTAGATCTGCATTTCCATGAGAGAAGAGAGCTCCATCTGATCTCAGCTTAATCTTCAAAATCTGTGTTTATAACCTTTATTTTCTAATACTCCTTTGCCCCTCTCTGAACTTGAGAATTTTGTCATGGTGGTCATGGCAAAAGAGGAAAAAATTGCTTCCGGAAAAGCCCCACCTTACCTGAGATAAGGCTCTGCCTCACAACCTTGCTGCATGTTAGAATGGCTCCAAAGTAAGCCAGACTTTAACTCATTTAAAGTTGTGTTCAAAAGTTTGATGTTTGTTGTAAAGATTTCTGTGATCTCAAACAAGGGATATAATGAATAACTCAGCCAAAATTCAAGATAGGTATTGCACAAACTGAATGTTTTACTCTTGGTGATTCTATTTTGTATTTTCCTTGTAAACTCTAATTGTTGTCTGATTAATATTTTGCAGAAGTACACCATAGATTAACTTGAAATAAATAGTAAGCCATCATCTATAGGACAGATAATGTAGACCCCAATTAGATAAAAAGGGGTAAATAACTGTAAAGTTATAGACATTGAAGTTAAAGCCCAGTACTCTTACTTTATGACTGGTGAGAATGGCTTGCTGGATGGTTAAGATCAGATTTAGAGATTGAGATTAAATGCAGAGGCCAAGAAAAGCCAGTAATTCGGTCTTGCCCTTAGCCAGCCTGAGTCCAGGGAACAAGAGGACTTCTCTAAGGAGCTTTGAAACTCTGGGTCACACGACCTCCTTAACAGGGAGATTGATGAGGCCACTAGAAGATGAAAAGTCAATCAGTGCACCTGCTGCAGAGGAGGGTCAAGGAAAAAAGGAGACATCCCTGGTGCTTTCAAAGGAAGCCACGTCATTGAGGAGACCCTGCCTAATGGACGGCACTAAAGCTAAGGCTCTCAAGTTCTCTATGAGTGACCCCTGTGGGAACTCAGCTGACTCTTTAACAGACAGGAACAGGTCACTTAGACCAGCTTAATCTTAAATACCTAGCAAAATAGTTAAAACCAAAATATAGCCATTCTTGGGCATTTAAAAGAAATAATAGTTAAATGGAACTTAAGAGGTACACTTGTGTTAGCCCACTAGAATACAGACTAAAAGCTACAAAAGAGAGATTCTTAGGCAAATGTGCCTGATAACTATCAAGAGAAACTGCCAGAGTCAGAAAATTTTAGTCAGTTTAAGGTCTACAGACACAGGTAAACTTAATCTATGTTTGGTAGTAACAGAAGTATAGAGATCTCTACTAAATGTTGTGTTTACATTCCTGATAACCTGGACAATGTTAAAATTTATTCTCAAATAAAGGCCTTGTCCTCTCCAGCCTTTACTAGGCCTTGTTATGGGAACAACTCAGTTCTTCCACCCCCTGGTGAGGAATTATTGACTTCTGTCATCTTTATGATATTCATTGGCATGTTCCAGATTCTGCAACATTTATTTTGTATTAATCTCATTTCAGTACTCATGTCTTTTTGTTCTTCTCTCATAGAAGCACCCATCCCCAGATGCCTTTACAACCTGATCTACCCAAACCAGACTTCTATCAAAGACCCCTCGATAACCCTATTTCTAAAAAGGGAACTCCAAACTGCTTGCCCCACACTGCCCACTTCCAGCTCGAAGAAGCCAGATCAATTATTGCCCCCTTTCCCTTAAGCAGTAAAGGAGTTCCTAAAATTAGAGAGGTTAATGAAGCCAGAATTGGGGACAGGCAGTTAGTGTATAAATAGGGAATCAGTCAGATCAAGAAAATGAAGTCCATGAAAACCATCTGCCTCTGGAAGTCTGGAAGTTGAAGACTGCCCCTGGGAGAATGGACTTTTTACATCTCACCTGCAAAACCAGCCCTAGTCACTTAGGTAGGAAGGAGAGAGAAGGTGGGAAAGAACTGCAGAACAAAAGATTTTCTTATAAAAACAGAATTGGGGGAATGTAATACAAAGGTGCTCCCCGTCCTTTCTGTTGCATTACAACCTAGCTTGTCAGTCTGAAAGCTGCTCTCCGGACCCTTTCCGCTGCAGCCATTTTCCCCACCTCCCAAATGCTTGTTAGTCTGTGAACATCCTAGCTAGCTGTTGGTTCATCAGTCAGCTTTCAAGTATCCTTCTCCATTATTGGTCCCCTGTTAGCCTTGAGGAATTCAACTGCTTAAGGGTAGCTACCCCACCATTCTTTTCTCATGCTTTTCTCTCTCCTACTCACTTGCTTTCTCTCTCCTCCTCACTTTTCCACTCTCCCTAGCATTTTCTCCCTTACCCTGCATGGAGACACTCTGTTTGATTAATAAACTCCCTTATGTGATTTCCCATGTCCAGCATGGTTTTTGTGAGTTTTCTTACAGTAATAAATCTAGGGAGCTGACTCTGTAACTTTTACTGCAGTTGGGGGGTGGATAAAATTACAATGAAAAGACCTCTCTAAAGAATTTAAGAGTTGACTATGTCATTCTTTGACCCAGACTGAATCTCCAGGCCTGAAGGAGTATGTACCTGTAGTCAAACTTACTGTCAATTTTTCTCTGGTCCATTGGTTGAGAGTCTGTTTGGTATTCCTAAGGCTTGAAGTTGTTGTCTTAATGTTAATTATATTTCCTTAGAGTCCTTCAGTAATCTCCTGATAAGTGGGGGAGGTTTCTTATATATTATCTCATAGAGAGGAATTCAGTTCTCTTAGTAAGAGTGAATCTAATTCTTAAAGTGCAAGAGGGAGAATTTTATCACCAAGTAGGTGAGTTTTCTGACAATTTCCCCTGTTAAGTCTTTGAAATACAATTTATATATTTTTACTTTAGCAGATCTTTGTGGTCTATAGGCAGTATTTAATTTCCATCTGATATTTAAACTCTTGGTCCATAATTTTATTACTTCTACTACAAAAGCTGGCTTTCCTTCTGAGCTGATGGTTGTTGGAATGTTTTTAAATCTGAGAATAATTTCCTGGAGGAACATCTGGCTATATCTTTATCTTTTCAGTATAGGTTGGGAAGGCATAGACACAACCAGAATAAGAGTACAAAAAAGATATTTATAGGTTTGTGAGCATGGGAGTTCAGTTTAGTTTACTTCCATGTCCTCAAAAGGTGTTTCTACTGTAGTTTGGATTTCTGGTGGAAGCCTTGACCCTGTCATTGGTTGTGGTGGGCACAAGTATTGTACTCTTCACAGGACAACCAGGAAATTCTTGTGGGCCAAGAATGATGCATCAGAACAGTCTCAAGTGCCACCCAGCCAATGTGTGTCCTCCTGTGGGACTGTCTAATGTCAGGGGCTTGAGTCTCAGAGATGACCACCCAGACATCAGAAAGTCTCCACCATCCACCTGGGAGATAGCTTATATTTTTCAGTCTTAAACCAATTACATTCCTGCTGTGAATATTTGAGTTTCCATTCTGTTAGAGGTTAGGGAGAAGAGTGAATTTAACACAGACTAGAGTTGAGTGCTTTGTTGCTTCTTGCAAGCTGAGAATTTTGCTTCTAGCTATGCCTACTTTTCCTTTTCCTGAGCAACCATAGTGATCCCCTTTTAGTGGGTGGGCAATGCATAGCTGGAACATTTTTGAGTTCCCATATTATAAAATTAAGAATTTCCCTTTCATATTTTAGCCCCCTTTCTCCTAAGTTTAATTATCCCCCATTTTTCTATAAGTCCCTGTGAACATGTAGAGTGGTGAAGGCATATTTATGGGTCTCTATAAATATTGGAACAAATTTCTACTGCCAATTGGGGTTCTTGGGCTAGAGTAATAAGTTCTAATTTTTTTTGTTGAAGTTTTCTGAGACAGAGGCTTTGAAAAGATGATGGGGTCTAGAGTGACAACTGTATACCCAGCAAGATGTATTCTGTTTTATTTTAAAACTGCTTTCATCTCTGAAGTACTTCTCATCAGGATCTATCACCACATGTCCAGCATGGTTGAAGGAAAGTGTTTCTGTTGGAGGGAATCATCCAGCTGTAAATTAATTGCTAAAATACTTATTTAACAGAAAGCAATTATTTTTTGAAGCAGGGGACATGATGAATTGAGGCATGCTATGTTCTTACTGTAACCAAGACTGAAGCTGGGACTTAGTTTATTTACATTGGTATAGATTAAAGTGGGAGTAGTAGGAGCTTCTTCCATGTGAAACAGGGTGGGGTGGAGTTAAGGAAGTCATTTTGCTCTAGCAGGTCATGTGACACATCTATTCATATACGACACGCAAATTTCAGCAGTGAGTAACTCTGCACAGAAACCACACAATTCAGGCCATCTGAAATGATCTCTCATGACTGTCAGTTTCTGAAAGCCAGATTTCTGTGTCTGATGACTTGACCAATCCTGGTTTAATTTGCTAGCCCTTCCCACACAAGGATCCTTGATGGGCAGTTTTGTCTGGTCTGGTCTACTGGAGAACAATTCATCCATAACATTAATGCACTTGTGATCAGTCTGTTGAGTTTGATGGGTGGCAGGTTTGCTGGGTTTAGGGTCCAGATGATTTTAATGTGGACATGTGAATATTCACACAACATGCCCTGATAGCTGACCATCCTCACATTAGTCATCCAATATTGTCCTTTGTACCAAACAGTGCCTGCACTGAGTATTAGTTTCTGTCCCATAGCCTCCAAATGATCTGTGGCAGCAAGGGCCCATAGGCAAGGGGGCCAGAATTGAATCACAGAGTCCAGCTGTATAGAATGATAGACCAATAGATGGTGCCATGTCCCCAGCATTTGGGTTATAATTCCTACACTTATTTCAGGACATTCATGGATATATAGAAAGTAAGTCTTTGTGAGTTCAGGGAGTCATAGTACAGGTGCAGAGGTGAGTGCTCATTTATTGCCATTAAGGGTCTTTTGTTGTGTTGGTTCCCATATTAGAGGCTCTTGTTTTTCTCCCATTTGTTGCCTTATGTAGGTGCTTGGCCATGGCTGAGAAGTTAGGGATCCATATACAGTAGAATCCAGCAGCACTCATGAACTCTGAAAATTGGCACCAGGTAGATAGGACTGGAATTGAGTAGGCTGCTTCTTTCTTCTTGGGGTCCAGTTGTCCTTGTCTCTGACTCAGATAGGAACTGAATACTTGGCTCTTTTCTTGAAAGTTGTGGTCTTTATTTTTTGAGATGCCATGGGCAGTTTCACAAGGAAAGTGAGAATCTGATGTGTCTTCTTTATTCAGTCTTCTTCGGTTGCTCTGGCCTGGGACAGATCATCCACATACTGGAGCAGTATGAATCCACATGAGAGGTCAGCACCCACATCACTTGGAGGAAAGACTCTCAAATCAGAAGTCGGTGCCATGTTAAAGATGGTTGGTGAGTTTTTGAAGCCCTGTGGCAGCCTGGTCTAGGTCAACTGGCCTTTAGTTGGGGGTGTTCTCTCTTACAGTGGCCCTCCTGATGATAGTAGGAACATTGGTTCAGTCTAAGCCTTGTCCCCTGGATTAGGTGGTCCTTCCATCCAGACCTTTCTTTGGTCTTGCATTTGACTCCAGTTTTGATATTTGTTTTGAATTTGTCTTGGTGGGACCCCTTTGGGTAACTTCTGGTTTTGCAATGATGGCAGCTGCAAGGAGCTCTTTTTCATCGTTTTTATGTTTTGGTTTACTTCTTGTGAAGTCATTCATAGAAGTGACTGGTGCTCTATCAGACTTTTGTATTGCCTATGATATTTTTGTTAATATTTAGGGGTATTTTTCCCCTTCTTTTAAGGCTCCAATGAAAGCCTCTTGATATCTATCTATCTTTAGAAAATCTTTTGCATTTTTAGGCTCCCACCCTGATTCTGTGTCTGGAAACTGGGTCTGGGAATAGACTTGTATGTTGCCTTGTGTATCCAGAGCATGTTCCTATAGCCATTTTAAGGGTGCTAGGATCATTCATCTGTTGCCTCTTGGGATGAGGGGGCTGTGGGGACAGCCTGTTGTCTCAGTGGTCTTGGCAAGTTCATGCAGAGTGGCACAGGAGGTGATGGGTTCACTTCTGACTCACTGGGAAATATTGGCTTCATTTCTGTCTTTTGTCAGGTTTTTTCCTGCTCAGTACCCACTTATTGGGTTATAGAGGTCACTGTAATCTGAGCTACATCAACTTGGGCTGTCCATTCAGACAGTCTCTCCACCAAGGGGGCCATTTCTGTGCTATCTCTTGCCAGTAATTGATATAAGAAAATTGGTCTGGATGTCCAGGGGTTCTGAAAACTATTTAAAAACATCAGCAATGACACCTTTGTCTAAAGATCCTTCTGGTGGCCTGCCCACATCAAAGATTGATCATTCTATTTTGCACAGAGAATATAACTTTTGTGGAGTGAGTTTTACCCCACAGTCACCATGGAAAACTTTCGTAAAGTTTTCTAGCATACATTAGAAGGACTAAGTTCTCTTTGTGTGCCTCTCACATTCCCCATACATCAATGTCACACATTTAGGAGAAAATTTGCTTCATCCTTCTCTGGTCATTTGCTCTCTTAATTGGCTTATTTGAGTAACATTCCAAACAGCCCTTATGCTATCATGCTTGGGAAAGGCATCTTTCCCAGGCAACTTTATCTTTCTCTCATTTCCAGTGTGCACAATAGAAGGACAGGGTCTTTCAAGATAATATATATTTTGATGAACAGGGCCAGGGGTTGCTCTCATTATTTCATAAGAGGCCAAAAGTGACATTTAGGGCAATGACATTTTACTATTTTTCTTTAGAATGATATATCTACCATTTTTGGAATATTAGCATAGGGTGTCACATTAAATAGCCCCATTGAAAACCTTATAAAATTATCTCAATAACTTTTCTTCTAGGAAATATTTTCCATGTGGTTTTAAAATTCAACATAGAGGAGATATATTATATTCTGTGTGTCTTCATTGGGAGAAGATTTTTAGAACATTGCACAGAATTTCTTCTGTAATGTTCCATGCACTCTTCTCCTGAGTTAATTTCACTTCGTGACTGTATCACATAAACTATTACATGACTATTCCTGTATGCTGGTTCCTGTGAGTCCTGTCAGAATCTCACTAAACTTGAGTTGCTTCTGGAGTCCTCTGATGAAAATGTACTAGGATTTCTGTGTCTGAAGAGGCTTCCTGGATGTCAGATTCTTATAACTAACTAGGAATAACTGAAAAAAAATGGGTTTGGGTTTATTACCCCAAATACACTTCTAACCAAAAATCATGGCTAAATTTGCATAATGTGAGGTCACTGTTTATGCTCATGACATCAAAAATTGCTCTTTGGCTATTTTATAAGTCTAACAGGAGATATGTGAGCAGTCAAAGTTCAGGGGACTAGCTCTTTATTACATAATTCAAGCTGAAGAGTATGATGGAATATAAAATTTTTTCCAGTTTGATGAGTTTTTCATTTTGCTCACTTTGAGTTACAACTCTTAATATGATTATCTCAGCACATGATGTTGAGGCATGTTCCTACTATTCCTATTTTTTCTAGTGTTTTGAACATGAAGGGGTGCTGCATTTTGTCAAACACTTTTTATACAACAGTTAAGGTAATCATATGATTCTTGTTTTTAAGTGTATTGATAGGATGTATTACATTTATTGATTTCCGTATGTTGAACCAACCCTGCATCCTTGGGATGAACCTTACTTGATTATGGTGCACAATCTTTTGAATATGGTTTTGTGTGCAAGTTTCCAGCACTTATTGAGAATTTTTTCATCTATATTCATCAGTGATATTGTTTTGAATTCTTTCCTTGCTGTGTCTTTGTCTGCTTTGTGTATCAGGGTGATATTAGCCTCATAGAATGAATTTGGAAAGTTTCCCTCCTTTTCTATTTCATGAAAATTTTAAGGATTATTGTTGCTAATTCTTCCTTGAAGGTCTTGTAGAACTCAACTGAGAACCCATCTAGTCCAAAACTTTAATTAAATAGGAGGTTTTTAATGGTGTTTTCTATTTCATTACTTGAAATTATTCTGTTTATATTTTTTATGACATCCTGATTCAGTTTATGTAGGTCATATGTCTCCAGAAATTTGTCAATGTCTTCAATATTTTATATTTTATGGGAGTATAATTGTTCATATTAGTTTCTAATTATCTTCTGTACTTCAGTTATGTCTGTTGTGATAGTTCCTTTTTCATCAAATATTTCAGTAATTTGATTTTCTCTTTGTTAATGTGACTAGGAGTTTATAAATTTCGTTGATTTTTTTCAATGAAACAACTTTTTGTTTTGTCAATATTTTCAATAGTTTCTTCTGTTTTAATTTCATTGATTTTTAGTTTTGATTTTAATTATTTCCTGCATTCTGTTTATGGTGTTGATTTATCCTTCTTTTACTAGGACTTTGAGATGTAATGTTTGGTTATATATTTGTTGACTTTTTATTCTAATAAATGACTACAATGCAACAACATTTTCTCCAGGTATTGACTTCACAGTATCCCAGAGAGTTTGGTATGTTGTATTGGTATTCTCATTTACCTCTAAGTATTTTTTTAATTTCATCCTTGATTGATTCTATGATCTGTTCATCACTCAGTAGTGCATTATTTAGTCTCCATGTGTTAGAGTAGCTTCTATTTTTGTATTTTATTGTTGATTTGCAATTTCGATTCATTATTATCACATAGAATACGGGCATTATCTCCATTTATTTGTATTTACTAAGAATTGCTTTAAAGCATAAGATATGGTCTATTTTAGAAAAGGACCCATGTGTTGCACAGAAAAAAGTGTATTCACTGGTCCACGGATGAACTATTCTATACATGTTTGTTAAGTTTAAATTATTGATCATATTATTTAGTTATATAGCTTTTTATTTATATTTTTGAAAACTCTCCAGTTTGAGAATTGTGGTAAAGTCACCTAGTATTATCTTCTTATGGTGTATTTAATTCTTCAGTTTGAGAAGGATTTCTTTGACATACATAGATGCTGCATTTTTTGGAGCATATATATTTAGAACCATTATGTCTTGCTGCTGTATAATTCCCATCAGTAGAATTAAATTACCATTTGTCCTTCCTGATTAACTTTGATTTGACTTTCACTTTATCTGACATGAGGATGGAATACCCTGCTTGTTTACACAATCCATTTGAGAGATATGTTTTTTTTCCAACCTTTTGCATTCAGTCTGTGGATGTATTTGCCTATGAGGTGAGTTTCTTGGAGACAGATATTGTTGGGTCTTGTTTATTAATCCAATCTGCAAGTCTAAGTCTTTTCATTGATGAGTTTAGTCCATTAATATTCAAAACTATTACTGAGATATGATTTGTATTCCCAGTCATTTGGCTTATTTCTGGGTTTTGGTTTGATTTAGTTTGTCTTTTCATTATTCCTTTAGTGTAGTTCCTCCTTTTGTTGGTTTTTACTTTCTTTTTTACTTTATCCTCATAGAATTTTTTGTAGAGAATGTTCTGTAATGCAGGTTTTCTACTGTGAACTATTTTAATTTTTGTTTCTCATGGAAGGTTTTTATTTCAAATTCAAATCTGAAACAATATTGCTGGATATAAAATTCTTGGTTGGCATCCATTATGTTTCAGATCTTGAAAAATGTTGTTCCATGACTTCCTAGCGTTGAGGGTCTGGGTTGAGAAATCAGCTGAGATTCAAATTGGTTTTCACCTATACATAATTTGCTTTTATCCTCTCATGGCCTTTAAGATTTCATTCTAATTCTGTTTTATTCATTTTCATTATAATGTGCCTTGGTATGGATCGGCTATAATTTCATATATTTGGGGTCTTGTATGCTCCTGTATTTGATTTTCCATTTCATTCTTAAGTTTGAGAAATTTTCTAATATTATGTTATTGAAAATATTGTGCATTCCTTTGGTTTGTGTCTCTGCTCCTTCTTATATCCTGATAACTGTTAAATTTGGTCTCCTCCTGTTATCCAAAAATTCTTGGAATTTCTGTTCATTGATTGTTACCATCTTCTCTGCATGGTTTTCTTCATTTTCAATATTAAATATTTTGTCTTCATTGTCTTAGGTTGTGTCTTTCAAATGGTCTAGTCTCTTGGTGATGTTTTCCATTTGATTTCTTGATTCCTTCATTTTGAGGATTTCTGCTTTTTTCACAAGATATACGTCCTTATTGATGTGATTTTTCACTTCCTGTATTTTCTCTTTGATTTCACTATATATCATCCTTTACTTCACAGATCAGATTAACCATGTATTTTCTAAATGCCTTCTTGGGCATATGTTCTATTGTGTTGTCAGTGACTTCTCTTATCAGGGCAACTTAGTTTGTTTGTGGCATTTTGTTCCCTTGTTTTCCATGGTTGTCTGTGTGCTTGCCCATCTAGTTTTATGGATCCCGGACAATAGAGATTCTACCCTGGAGACCTATTTTGTCACTGAATATTTCCAGTATTCCACCTTTCAGAGAGAGACCAATCTCAACAACACCCAGTACAAACAATATACAGCCTCAAATCTAATAACTCTGAGCAGGTGTCCACTGCCCTTTCACTACAAACAATAATGATGGGTTCATTCACTGTCCACAATAAAAAGAGAAAATTTGCTAAATGTATTTACAATTTCAAATAGTGGACAAAGAAAGAACAGAAACAGCGCAGGGCATGGTGTTCATCAGGGAGAAAGAGACAATACAGAAGAAAATCCACAGGAAGAGTGGAAGAGAAACCAAAGGAGATTGGATGCTAGGTGGAGAAAAGGTAGAAAAGGATAGAAAAGTGAGAGGAAGAATACGCATAAAGAGAAACAAAATTAAAAATATAAGAATATATAGCAGAACTGCAAAAGAGCTTTCATTTATCACTGTCTTCAAGAAACTGATGCTCAAAAATCACACCCTTCTCCAAATATGGTGTAGAGAGATGCCAGAGAAGAAAGAAATAGAAATAAAATAAATCATGGTGGAAAACTGAACAACTAGCTCTGTGAGTGTCCAAATGATGCTTAGCCGTGTCTCTGACTTCCCACAAGACTGCCTTGCCCAGTCAGGCACTTTCAGACCCAGTCACTATCTCACTGATCTGGGCCTCAGATGTCCTGGGTTAGGAAAGGTGGCAATCCCAAGATCTCAATGCCACTGGCATTTGGAGAGATACCACTAGGGATGAGCAATTCTGAGAGCTATCAACTAGATGGTGGCAATGTGCACTACCAAGAAGAAGATCCCAGTTACACCCAAACCCATAGATACCCTGACACTGAACTTCCAGGTTCTGGCCAGTGTGCCAAGACAAGAGAAGCTGCATTCCACAATAGCAGTGGCAGCAATCACACTGGCACCCCAAATAAGCCCCGGCTCTGGCTGGCATCTCAAAATGGATGCTGCATTGGGCAACCAAACCTTGAGTCTCCCTGGCAGTGGACCTCTGGGCAGTGGTGGAAGTGGTAGTAGTGGGAGTTGGTAGCAGCAGGCAGGGGTTCAGCAGCAGCTGCAGGTGGGGTACTGTGGCAGCAGTTGTGGTGGCATCAGCTGTGGATGCAGCTTCAGCAACAAGCAGAAAAAGACCTCTAGGTGACATCCACAGAGTGGCAGAGGCCTTAACTGCAGCAGTGCTAATGTTAGCAGCAGCAGCAGCAGCAGCAGCAGCATAGATGGCAGTGGGGCATCTGAGGCAGCCTTGAGGACAACAGACTTCCAGGTGGTGGCAACTGTGGCAGCATCAACAGCAGCAGCGGTTCCCAGAGAAAGGCTTCAGGACACCTGTGGCAGTGGTGTGAGGGGCAGCTATGCCCCGTGAGAAAACCTCTGTAGAGTAGCAGAGGTGCCTTAGAGTAGCACCTAGGGAAAATACTTCCAGGCATTTGCGACAGTGTGGGCAACCTTGGACCCTGGAGAATACACATCTGGGCAGCTGTGTCAGTGGACTAGGGAGCAGCTGCACTCTGTCCCCGAGAGAAGACCTCTGGTATCTGCCAATTTTTCTCTTCCTAACAATAATTTAGCCAGCTTTGATGTCATTCTAGATAGTCTGTCTTGCATTTATATTGACAGTTGACTGTAGAAATGACTCTTCACAACTCCTTCTGCCCAAGGCCATGCAGAAGGGTAAGGATGCAGGATTGGCCAAGTCAATTGAGGTGTCCAACTTTAACCACAGGCAGCTGGAGATTATCCTGAATAAACCAGGCTTTATGTATAAGCCTGTGTGCAACCAGGTGAGACTCATGAGCCTCATCACCATTTCTTATTCTTTCCTTGTTTCTCAACCACTGCCATGAGTCTCTTTGTCCTGTTCCTCAGTTCATTTGCCTTTGGGGAACAGAAGAGTCTAAGATTAGTGCCACTGTCTTGGAGGGTGTGGAGGATTCTCAATTGTAATCTCTCCTGGTTGAATCCCTTGAGATAATGAGGGAAGACCTTAGTGGCCAGTTTATAGAATAATCTGGTGATGTAGAGGTTATCAAGGAGGAGAGTGGTTGTTCATTCACTTCAGGGGTAAGATGACCTTGTCCTTGACCTCATGGTGAGTGTGCAGTGGAGGGAATTGTGTCGGAAAGGACAATATACATGCATGTGAAGTGAACAAGAAAAGAGTGAAAATAGGAGAAGATCAGTGGTTAGGGTTTGTGTGGAGGTTTGGTGCCCAGGTTCTTTTATCTCTTATTTTTTTTTTTCTGGATCTAGAGGAACAGTTAACAGGAAGAGTAAAAGAGAGTTTGTGAAAGTTAAAGAATTGAGAGGATATTTGTTGTTTATGGTGATACTGATGGTGGATGAAATCCACAGTTAGGAACTTTAATCACAATATACAATTGACCTTGTGCCTGAGCCCCTATTACCTCTCTTCTGATAACAAATCAACTGTGTAATCCTATCCAGTCTTTGCAAGGTTCTGTGCTAATGTACACTTTATAAATTTGGTCATTGAGTAATTGTCTTTGGTTGGAAATTTAGCCTATAAAATTCATGAATTTCATATAGATTGATAGAACATCATAAATTTCAAATATAAATGTTAAAAAGTTGAAAATAAATTTAGAATTAATTTTACCCCAAATTGTTTATCATGAAAAATTTGAAACATACAGAAAAAGTGAGATTATAGTACAGGACATTCATATTTACCACCATATATCTAAAATTGCTGACTTTTTGGATCACTGAGATGTTGACTTATGTTGAGGTATCTGCATACTCATGTATAGACTTTTCCAAATTCTCTTCAAAACAAATTGTAGACTAGACTATTCACTTTAAGAGAGCTGAGAGCGTATCTCCTAGGAATAAAGCTGATTTCTCACATAGCACATTTTTATTACTGTATCTAATGTTATTAGTAAGTCTCTAACATCATCTACATCCAATCTGTTTTTAAATTTCC